>PVIJ01009013.1:29138-69911 GCA_004024925.1 Scalopus aquaticus | reverse complement strand
GGCAGCCCCAGAACGGTGGAAACAAACAAACGGGCACAGCTGTGTTCCCATGAACTTTATTTATGACGCTCAAGTTTGAGTCGCCTGTCATCTCAACGTGTCACAAACGCTTTATTCAACAGCGCACTCCCAGCTCTGGGGCCACGTGGAGGCAGGCCCAGGGCAGCTCTGCAGGCCCCAGCTGAAGCCTTAGTCCAGTATCCGATGCCGGTTCAGTGGCTTCTCCCTGGGAATTCAACAACTGGGAAACAGCCAACAGGAAATCCTTAAGGGGTGTGCCTGACATTCCTTAGTTATACAGCTCTGAGGCGCTTGCCTGTCTCCTCTAATTCTACACAGTAAGATAGGGAGACAGTTGTTAAATCCAATTTCAGGAGAGAAGATTTAGACCTGAGACCCTGGTTTGTTTTCTTTTTCCACTTTTAAAATTCCACCTCATTCTTTTGTTCTAGTAGTCACCTTCAGTCCCAGAGGGCAGTTCACATTATCAATTTCCTCAAAATCCCATAGTCCCTCAGAACCTGGGTGGTTTTAAGAGTTTTTATGGTTTTCCAATGTTGCTCAATACTTTCAGCATTTTGGGAAAATTCTTATTTTTTGAACCAACATTTCAAGGAATTAATCTTTTCAAATGTACTCAGTATTTTTTTTAAAGATGTATTTATGCATAGAAGAAATGGGGTGCAGGCCAGAGGAGTGGGAGGAGGGCGGGGGGTTTTAAGAGGATTCCCCAGAGACAGAGTGGAGAGCAGGACAGGAGGATCTACTGAAACCCACTGCTGAGGGGAGCAGTGGGGAGACAGGAGAGGTCTGCTGCGCCCTGTGGGACGCTCCCTGGCCGGGGATTGAACTCCAGCAGCAGTGATAGTGCTGAGACTCAACCCCTAGGCCACCTAGGAGGCCCACCAAATGTATTCAGTATTTCCTTCCAGGTGATGCAGTTAGTTTGCAGTTAAAAACTTTGTCTTCCCCCCATCTCTTGCAACGTTCCCCCTTGTGTGACAGGTTGACAGCTTTCTCAGATAAGCTCTAACAAGTTTGTCTTCCCGCTATGTCTTAATTCCCGCCCTTGTTGGACAGGTTTGTCTTCCCGCTTTTCCAGGCAAAGGGAGTTAAGCAGCAGTTGAGAAAAGCAAGCTGGCGCCCACCAGCCTCCGTGCCAACCCCCACCCCCACCTTGCAGACCCTTGCCCAGTGCCATTTTTTTTCCCTTGTGTAAATAACCCTGCAGCCTGCCAGGGAGCAGGAGGGGTCTTTCAGACAGGAGTCTGCTGCCCTCCTCATTTGTCCACAAATTAAACCACTCTCCTTTTCCTCAAACTCGTTTCCTTTTATTGGCCGAGGGAAACTGAGGCCGGCGTGCGCTCTCGCAAGGAAATGAATGTGTGATCTTTACGGTATACTGCATGTAAACAGGACATGTATTACTAATTGAATGAGGTGTTTTCCCTGTGAGAAACTATCGCTTAAAGTTCTGTGTTATAATAGGATCTGTACTTAAAAGCAAGGCAGTCTTTCTTAAATGACATCTGGTTACTACCGGAGCCCTGTTCTGTGCTGGATGCCTCCCTTCATCTCAGTGGCACCAACAGATCCTTCATGGTTCACAATGATGGAGAAAGGTGCAGACATCTCTGTCCTGCTGGGGCCTGACCCCCACACTTTGAGAAAAGAGGTTGTTCCTCAAAGAAGAAAACAAGTCACCTCATTTCAAAACACATACAAGACGAAACCTCATTTCAACACGAAGTTTCCTTCTTTCTGTTTCTCTGCTTTGCCTCAAGAGGGTTTCTGAGAAATGAAAATAACGTCACCTCCCACAACCTCCATCTGCAGCTTGTTTTTCTTAATGATGGAGGGTCAGGAGCGTTCTGCTTACGCTCTATTGTATCAACCCCAAACTTGACCAAGTAGGAGAAAAGTCCTTCTCAGAGCTGGGTCCCCCGGCCTGCCTCAGAGCTGGGCATCCAGGCTCCAAGGAAAGAAAAGACCCTCTCAGGAAATCTCAGTAACAAAGCAGACCTGACAGCTGCTCCCTGCAGGAGCCCAGCTGTCTCCTCCGTGCTGCCTTCCATTTCCAGGACAGGAGATGGGTGGGGAGCCTTGTCCAGGCTACCTCAGGGAAGGAGGTGGGAACGGAGGATAAAATGCATGAAAGATGGGGGCACAGAGGCCCAGGGAAACGCACACACAGCCAGCTCCCTGGGGAAAACGACCTCCCCCTTAAAACCTGAACACCTGGAGTCTACCAGCCCCAGCAGGGAGCAAGAAGTCCACAGCGGAATCTGCAAAGGAGGCTATAAACAAGAAGACTAACCTTTTTCTAGGGACACTGCCTTTTTTAAAGTTGTTTCTTAGGGTGGAAAACTCATCTAATTCGTGAACTCCAGCAGATAAACATTCTGTTGCTCGTCTGTTTCCTTGGCTCTTTCCCAGCACACCTTGTCCCAGGCGCACTTGAATAAACACACACGTGACTGCAGGAGGGTGGGAAGAAAAGCAAGTGGGGGAAGTTCTGAATGGAATGCAGCTCTGGCCTGCTAGGGACTGGGGCTGAGGCCTCTGGCACCGCTGCGGATTTACGCAGAGAAGCCAAAACAATGAGCTCACGGGCAAGAATGCAGCGTGGGCCTGGCCGCTGGTCTCCTGACCCAGGATGGAAATAGCTGTGACCAGGCTCCCACGGGAATAGGATCAGGGACGAGCAGGTGCCCCCATGCAGCGTCTGGGGTCCTTCCAGAACTCTGGCAGCCTGTCGCTTATTAGAAAATACAAAGAGCACAGTGCCCTCAGAATGTCCTTTCCCTGGCGCGTGACCCTAGAGGGTAAAGGATAAGAGGGCTGGGGAGATGTGCACCCCACCGAGACCCCGCGGCCGTTTCCCTTCAACTCAGAAGGGTCTTCGCCTCCCAAATACGCACAATCCAATCAGCGGCTTTCCAAGACCAGAGGCACATTTCCTTTCTCGCTACCACAATTTCCTGTTCCTTTTCTCCAGGACCCCAAACTGGAGATACTATTTAATTCACTGGCCACATGTGGGAAAGGGAACACAGGCAGGGTGGGAAGACAAACTGAGAAAAATAATCTACAAATCTCCCGTCACACCTCAGCGGTTCTCCCACAGCCCTGTGCTTTCGTGCATGTGTGTTTCCTGCTCATTTCTAAGCTCCAGCCTCCCATGTTCCTTCTGGAAGCTGCTGGCTGTCTTCTGCCCTCACCCCTGCCTCTCAAGCCTTTTATCACAGAGCTCCGCCTACTGCTTTCCAATGGTTTTTGTCCGTGTCTTTCAACTGCGCTTGTGAACTTCTAACATTTTACCAGAATTACTTTCCCACTCTATGGATTTGCAAAGCATCAATTCCCCAGTAGCTCCTAAGAACAAGGACATTCTCTTACAAAAACCACAATATAGTTAATACTCAAGAGTTAACACTGACACAGGAAATGCCTGCAGCAAAACTTCCGGGTGTGCCCATGTCCCCTACAGCTTGCTCCTCAGGCGGCCAAAGACCACGCACCTGCTTGTCAGTTTTCTTCTGCCTTCCCCAGCGTTGAGTCTCAAAGGCGAGTTGTAATTCCTGCACCCGACAGCATGTCGCGGGAGGAGGTGGAAGGCCCCACACACACCTGCTGCAGCGCAGACCTGGCCCAGCTTACTGCTGTGAACGTTCTTAAAAAAACTGAGATCATCCCTGAAGAGGGGGTGAGAATAAGTGAATACAGAAGCCGGTGGCAGAGAGGAGCCATGGAAATGGGTACTGGGAAGAGGTAAAATCCGTTTCTGACCCTTACACATTTCCAAACAGGAACTACGATTCTACCGAGGCTGAGGAAGGAACTACAAGAGAAAGATGCAGTTTGAGAAAAAAGCTTATCACATAGGTTTTTTTTTCCTTAAGAGAATCTTTGGTAAAAACACAACACTGAAATTCTGGAGAAATGTCTGTTCTGTCAGCCTGGAGGCAGATTCCCAGCCCCCACCTTCCCACATACTTCGCATAACTGACACGGTCTCTTCAAAACCAAAGGAGGTCAGAGTTAAATGTTCAAATCTTGAAGAGCTGGGCCTTTGATCAGTGTGGGAAGGTTCAAGATGACAGTTTTGTAACCACTGAAACAAGGGGAGCCAGAGAGAACCAATGGTTTCCTCCTCAACTCCAGGAATTAATGGGGGCCAGCCCTCCCAGCTTCTCACTGGAGCCACGCCACATACCAGTTGCACAAATTAGTTCACTTTTTGTAAAATGCTCCAGCTGTCACAACTGCTTTAAATTTTTCTGAAAGCCAACAGTATGAAGCAAGCAAAAGCTGGCTCTCAAATTGCGAAACAGGAACTGAGAGTCTGCTTAAGGGGAATGATTATTTTGACTCCTCTAGTTACCATGTGACCAGCATTTAAAATGTTAAACTGAGGTTGCCACAGAAACACTTCTCATCTAGGGATGAACAGCCATACCACTCCCCAGGTGCAGGTTTGAGGCCTGGGCCCAACCCCCTTGGCACAGTATTGCACTTGCTCAGGTCAGGTTTTCTGTAATGACAAAGTTGCCATCTTCTGGCAGGCTCCAGAGACGGGCTTTCCACGCAGAAACGCACCTCTAAAAGCAGACAAAACCCAAATGGGCAGAATTACAGCCTCCAGTTTGCATGACTAGTGTTCAGTGCTCAGGGTTTAAACCCAATATGCAAACCTATTTGCACACTTTCCTGGGGCTTTCCACTCCCCCTTCTAAGGTACTGGGTAAGTTTCCTAAAACTGACCTATCCAGACAATTCCTTTTGGGGAGAGGGGAAGGGAAAGTACTAAGATATTAGTACCAAACACCTTACCAAGACTTTAATTCTTCTGGCTCCTCCACCTCAGAAGGCTGAGATGAAGTAACTCCAAGCCTCTTACTCAAAATTACACGAAGCACTTGATTAAAAGAAAAACCAGGACAAGGATTTTGATTTTTGTACCAGTGACTACAGCAATAACCTACCTGAAAGCCACTCATTTGAGTGAAAGAAGGGGTTAACCTGAAGGCAAATCAGCTTTAGGGGGCCTGTCAGCTCACCTATGCCATATGCTCAGCTGACTTCCCCAAAAGGCTTGACAACGAGGGGGAAGGAAGACAGGCCATAAATTAGAAAACACCCATACCACACCTTGTATTTGAGCAAAACATTTATTTTCTTCTCAGGAAGAACAGAAAGTTAGGGGAACACTACATTTTAAGCCCACATTAACCTGTAGTTGGTCCTAAGCCTTCCCGGCACAACTAGCAACAACATTAGCTGTTTAACCAGAACGAAGATGTCAACCCCTGCAAGAACATACATGGATGACACCAGAGGATGCAGTCTTTCCCTGAGAGAAGCATCAGACAGGCGAGCTGCTGAGAGCCACCTTTCCAAGCAGCCCCTCCCTTCCCACCGTGGAGGATTTGCCTGGGTGAGGCAGCTAGTCAGCACTTAGAACACTTGCCTCCTCTCCCTATAAACCACCCCAGCCCACCCCTTTGCCCAAAGCATCCCAACCCCACACAACATTTCAACTGAGACCCACACCTACATTTCAGCCATCACACACAGTAAGTTGGAAAGCGGGGACCCTCAACTCCACCAGGTTTTCTCTATGCACTGATTTCCCCCACTGGATATGAGACACAGGCCTTTAGTCACCATAACCAGATCTTAAGGTCAAAAACGACATAAAGTGCTTTTAGATATTTAGAGAGACACATGATATAAATAAGCAGTTTATGATCAACGATAAATACCCGGGCGTAAGAGCTCCAGTTAGAGGACCTTATGGCTCAGAGGTGGGCAGGCAGGACAAGTCTTCCCCACCACATTCTCAGTCATTTACATTATGCCAACTTTTATCTGGACTCCACAGATTAAAGGTCATGTTCTGAAGCTTTTAGTTTACAGTAGCTTTTATATAACTCAGACTTAACAGAGCCTACTTCTTTGTATAAAATTTAACATACAAATGCAAAGGAATCTGGAGAAAATTCACGCAAGTTTCCCTTCTCTGACAATTCCTAAGGGACTTTTTAAAATAATGCTACAACCACCAAAAAGGTGCATCGAGGCAAAGGGAATCCTCCACCTCGAGACTGCTGCCACAGCACCCAAGGCACTACACCTCCCCGCCCAAGCCGTGAAGTATGAAGTCTGAACTCCGGCGGAGGCGGCGGGGCTTGCGGACGCTAGTACCGAACTCTGAAAGGACTCACAGAATTCAGGAATGGCAAGGTTCAGATGTAGGGAAACATCTGTTCAGCGAGCAGAGTAAGCAGCAAATATCAAATATCCAAAGGGAGGACAAAAAATAGATGGTAAATCTTTAAAGAATATCAAAAAGTCTGCAATCAAAGAGATGCCAGTGCAAAGATGTGAAAGAAACTTTGGGAACCAGTAATAGAAATGAAACAAGTATTGGTTTTATTGATAAACTAGGCTTTGACCTGTGTCTTTAACAAGCAAGCCTAGTAACAGCACCATGGTTAGACTATAACCTGCTTTTCCAAGACATCATTTTACATTTATTATGCAAACAAGGGATCAAATGTCTCTCCATCCACCTGATGTGATCTTTTTATACACACACTAATAAGTCCCATTTGGAACAGCTGAAAATCTTTTAGTAAAAGCTTTGAAGATGAGCTCATGAACTCAGTTTAATTTTACTAGTTAAATCTGGTCAAATGGAAAGAACTCAACTGTGTAACTGCCCATATCAGAACCCATTATTTTTAAGTCATCACCCTGTGGTGCATCCCCCCCAAAACAAACTCTTAAAACCCCAACTTGACTCAATTATTGAAAACTTACATATAACAAAGTGAAAGGACTAATTTCCATTCCTCAACTTCAAATCTAGGTTTGTTTTTAATAAAATAAAATTTAAAAAAAAAAAACCCTTACCTAGGGAATACTTATTAGCAAAATCAGATTGGAAAATTAAAGCCTGCATAGTTTTATGAATCAGTTGTTCCACTACAAACTGCATACAATTAACATCAATGGGTTCCATATCACTCTAGTGGGTTCCATATCACTCTAGAACTGACCAAGACAATGTTTAGAATAGAAAAGCTGTAAGAAATACGTTTCTAACTACTGTTGTAAATTTCAAAAGGGTATGAAAAAACATGTAAATTCGAGACTGTTTACATTTCAAAGAAATAGACTTTCTGTAAAAATATATACAATTTTTACAGACATACATTTACAACAAGTTGTTTCAAAAACTGAGGATACTCCACATTTTAACTGTAATCATTTGAGCCTTAAGTCAAGTATTCTTGGCCATTACTAGGCTAATAAACTAAGAACCACTCAAACCAAACCAAAGGCATAAAACCCCTAAACACTCAGACTTGCTATTCAGTAAGTACACCTGGGAAAGCTCATTAAAGGAAAAAGCTTCCCTTCACACACTGTTGTACAATACTGAGGCTTGTAGTCATAGTTCTGTTACTTGTAGCTTAAATCCACACCTCACGTATCACTGGTCTTAGAGCATCTCCTTTTAACACTATAGGAAGTGAATAAACT
The DNA here is from genome assembly GCA_004024925.1 of Scalopus aquaticus. NCBI lineage: Eukaryota > Metazoa > Chordata > Mammalia > Eulipotyphla > Talpidae > Scalopus > Scalopus aquaticus. The sequence goes on along the minus strand of PVIJ01009013.1, from coordinate 62,360 downwards.
CAAAGGGTATTTTTACTGAACTATGACTAGCCTGGCTACCGGCCACTCTCCTAGACAAAAGAATTAAGTCTCTCCACTCTACTTTCTTCACTAAATCTAAAGTCCTCCCTCCATGGCCTCTCAAAGTTTGTCTGCTGTTCAAACTAAACTTTGCTTCTTCCAGACAGTGACTCTTCAAGGGGGACTACTTTTCCAAAGTATTTATTCCTGTTTGCCATAACCCCCTTGCCACTTTGCTTTTCTATGCTGCTAGAGTAGAACTCTTGGAGGTTACAGCCTGGGCAGCCTGAAGTCCAACTTCATAAATACACTCGATTTCACAGCAGTCGTTATGTGGGCTTGGTGGCTAGAGTTGGTTAAGAGTCAATCACTGCACTTACAGGCTATCTTATTAGATATGCCAGAGCAGCTCCGACACCAGCAACACCTGCAAAAGTCAGCAGCACATCTCTGATGCCACCTTCTAGATCCTCTACATGGAAGAAATCCACAAACCCATCCTAGAAAACAAAAAAGGAAGAACCATTTAAGTATAGCTTTCTGCTGGCTAGAAGGAACACTGTTTACAAACAAATCTTTTTATAAAGGACACTGCTGAGAACAGACAGGCGGGAATACCCAAATCCCCCACCCCAAAGCGCAATGAACCCACTCCAAGAGACACATTCCACGCACGTCGGTCAGTGGGCACCCCGAATAGTTACAAGGAACTTTGCAACAGCGTCCTGGCTGCGTAACAAACGGGACTGAGTTTCCATTTCGTAGAGAAAAGGCACAAGCAAGCTCAAGTCCCACCCCCTCAGTACCTCACCCGAGACCAGCGTTTCTCAATGTGGCTACCCCACCTCCTCCGTCCCCCAGAACCATCTGGCTGCGCGTTTAAGGCGCAGGCCCCACCCAACCTGCTCCACCACGACGGGAGGGGAGTGCGGCGCAGGCACCGGCTTCCCACCCCTCCCAGGCCGCTCTGATTTCGTCTCCTCTGAATCCACAGGTACGGGGCGCGCCCGACTACAGCAAACTCCGGGAGCAGAGGGCTCCCCGAGCGGCGTGAGGGCGCGCGAGCCTCCCCAACATCCGGGCCCCCCGCTCCCCGGCAAGCCCCCGGCACCGGCGCCACTCACCCAGCCTCTTTGTTTGACCAGCCAGTCTCGCTTGGACCTGACCAGGACGTCCGTGATGCTCTCCGCCAGCGGCTCGATGCAGCTCTCCTGGTTGATGCTCTTCAAGTGTTTGGCCACGAAGGCGCCGAAAGAAATGAGCGTGGCGATCCTGCCCCAGTTGGTGACGCCGTCGCTGAAGACGTGGATCACCACGCGGGACAGGGCCTTGATGTCGTCCTCGCCCTTGAAGTCCAGCTTCCGCAGCATGCCTGGGGGGAGAGCGGCGGCCTCAGGCTCTGTCCCGGCGGCGGCCGCTGCCCACGCGCGGGGCGGGCTCCGCGGCGGCGCCCCACCTGCGCCCTCCCACCCTCTCCGGGCTTTGAGCGGCGCTGCCACTTCCAGGGAGCGAGGGGCGGAAGCCGCGACTCGCGGCCCGACAGCCGGGCTTGCCCAGCAGCGGCGAGCCGGCGGGCCTTACCTTGGAAGGCCAGGCGGTGGTTGCGCTGCACGCCGTCGCCGACGCGCCGCAGCGTCTGCAGCGCCTTCCGCACGGCCGCGCCCGCGCGGCCCAGGGACTTGGCGTCCTTGGCGCCCGTCGCCTGCTCGCGGAGGTACCGGGAGATGATCTCCAGCGACTGGCGGTACAGCTCGTCGTCCTCCTCGGCCGGCGGCGGCGTGGACGGCAGGGAGCCGTCGGAGGCCGCCACGCCGCCGGCCTCCCCCGCCAGCTCCCGCAGGGGCAGCACCGCCGGCCGCTTGCCCAGCGGCTCCGGCTCGTAGCCGTCCAGCTCCTCCTCGGGCGACATGATGGCGGCGGCGGCCGGGGCTGCCACCTCCCGCGGCGGCGGCGCGCGGCGGCCGGGCGCCAACAGCAGCCGCCGCTCGGGGGTCGCCGTGACGTCGCAGCCCTCGGCGCCAATGGGCGAGGAACGCGCGACGCTCCGGGCGGCCGGCGCGAGGGCGGCCGGGGAGCTCGCGCCGGCGCCTCCGCCAATCACCGCGCCGGCCTCCCCTCCCCCGGCCTCGTGCCGGGCCGCGGCCTCCTTGCCCGCGGCCAGCAGCGGCCCCGCCGGCGGCCCGCCGTCGCCGCCGCTGCCGGCCCCCACGCCGGCCCCGCCGCAGTAGAGGTTGAGCCCGATGACTGCGTTTCTCTTGAGGCCGAACATGGCGAGTGCCGCGGAGGCCGCCTGGGCGCGGAGGGGGCGGGGAGGCGAGCGCCGACCTCTCTGAGGGAAGAGGAACCGGAGAGTGCGAGCGCAGCGACCCGCTCCCGGCTTTAGCCCGTCCCACCGGCGGCCCGCCCAACGGGAAGGGCGCCCATAAAAGGGGGAGGGGCGTGCCCTTCCGGCGCTGCGCACGGCCCGGCGGCCGGTGGGCGGGGCTCCTGCGCCCGGCCTCCGCGAGCACGCGGCTGACGCGCGCCGACGCCGATGGGCGGGGCCAGCGGGGGCGGCGCGCCTCGGCCTGCTCGGCCAGAGTCCCGGCCCGGGTCGCGAGCCCCCGGCTGCTCTTGTGCCGGAGGTTTTGTCCCGCACGAAAGTCTCAAGCACTGAACCACCGGGCGCTGAGGAGGGGGCGCCCTGGGTGGGAACCACAGCCTTAGCGAGTGCAGGCCCTTGGGGGCTGGCTTGTGCGCGCGTCCCCGGCTCTCCGCCCCTTGGGGAAGCTCTGCGGGCTGCTCTGCAGAACCCTGTACCCGCAGGTCGGTGTAGACAAGACTGTGCTGCTCCAGCAGATTTCATTCCCGCCCTCCTTGCGTTCGCCCACCGTCCGACTCCCCGGCCTGCCGCTTTATGGAAAAGCCCACTCGATGAGCTCCTCTTCGGAGACTGGACACTACTTTTGCACGCACAATAAGGCACATTTGACTCTAGGGGTGACCTCGAGGACAAGGGTCCTGTCATGCGCCATCTGTGTCAGTTAACATGACTTGAAGAAACCTTGTTAAAAAGATTTGTGAGAGGGCCTCCCCGGTGGCGCAGCGGTTAAGCGCTGCGCTGTGGAGCTGTTGGCAGCGGTGACGCGAGTTCGACGCCCGGCCGGGGAGAATCCCACATGGCGTGGCGGACCTCTCCTGCCTTGCCTGCTGCTCCCCTCAGCAGTGTATTTCTGATCTGCCTGTTCTGCCACCCACTCTGTCTCTGGTGAACCCTCTCGCCGCCCCACGCCTCTGGCCTGTACCCCAACTTGTATGTATAAAAAAAAAAAAAAAAAAAGATTTGTGAGAGGGCCTCCCTGGTGCCAATGGGTTAAGGGCATCACTGTCTACAGCCACCACAGCACGAGTTTGATCCCCAGCCAAGAAAGATTCCCACATGGCCCAGCAGACCTCTCCTGGCTCCCCGCCCCACTCTGTCTCTGGGGAACCTCTCACCACCCCTCCCCCCACACACACACCTCTAGCCTACACCCTAGCTTGTATGCATAAATAAATAAATAAATCTTAAAAAATAGAAAGATTTGTGAGGGAGAACAAAAGCTCAAGTTACAGAGCAAGGTATTTGAGGGAAAGGGTGAGAAGGTACCTACTCCCCCAGTAGCAGCTCAGGGCTCCCGTACTGCACCACCATGTATGTGGGCAGGACCTATGGCACAGTCAGCATCTGTGCTGAAGAAGATGGAGAGCCACTGGTTGCAGTGAGTAAGAAATGAGTTCTCTGTTTAAGGAATGTTTCATCTTGCACAACTAACCATAGCGTGAGGTGGAGTATAAGATCTATGTATATAGCCGGCAACAATGCAGGAGTTGAGAGGTTGGAAAATTCCCTTGGGGCTAGGAGAACGAGAGGAAGACTAGACTAGAGGAAGAGGTCTTTTCTGAAGACCTGGGTTTTCTAAAATTAGATTTTATCAGGTAGTGATAAGGTAGTGAAGAGAGCAAAATTGAGGAAGCAGCAACTGCAAAGGCTTTGCAGAGGCTGAAAAAGGAAGTGTGTTGCAAGTTTGGTTTTAAATGCTTAGCTAGACATCTTCAGCCTTGCCATCCTCTTGCATTTCCTTGGTTAATTCACTCTCTTGTGCTCCAAGATGACTATTTTATGCCTTCTGCCCTCAAATCTCCATTAACCCCTACCTCCCTCCTCACTCTAAGCTGTTCATAAGTCCCTCTTAAAAAAGGACTTATGGGGCCTCCCTGGTAGCTCAATGGATTGGGTCTCAGCCTATGAAGCTGTTGATAGCCACTACAGCTCGAATTCAATTCCTGGCTGGGGAGCTTGCCACATGGTGCAGCAGACCTCTCCTGTCTCCTCACGGCTCCCCTCAGCAGTGTACTTCAGTAGATCTGTCTGTTCTGCTCCCTACTCTGTCTCTGGTGAATCTTCTCACCACGCCACACCTCTGGCCTACAGCCCAACTCTTGTATGCATGAATAAATAAATCTTGGGCTTCCCTGGTGGTGCAGCGGTTGGGCGCTGTGCTGTGGAGCTGTCGGCAGCAACGACACGAGTTCGACACCTGGCCAGGGAGAGTCCCACATGGCGTGGCAGACCTCTCCTGCCTCGCCCACTGCTCCCCTCAGCAGTGTATTTCTGTTGATCTGCCTGTTCTGCTCCCCACTTTGTCTCTGGTGAACCCTCTCGCCGCCCCACACCTCTGGCCTGTACCCCAGCTTGTATGCATAAATAAATAAATCTTAAAAAAAAATAAATCTTTAGGAAAAAAAAGGGGGACTTATAATAAGACTCAATTGCAAGCACACACAATAAAATTAATAAAAGGTTTATTTACAAAAGGAGGGGAAATAACAAAACAACTTGAGGAAAAAAAAGAAAGAATAAATTGGTGAATGTGTCCTACCAGAGCTAGAATCCCAGTGTCGTACCAAATCCCGGTTAACAGCCAAGAGACCCCCAAAGACCACATGTCTGGTTATAGACCAAACATGGCTGCTTAACTCCACCCTCCGCTCCCAGCATTCTCCCTTCGGTGATGATGGCATTAAGGGATTTGTAGTCTTAGGTGTCTTGGATCGCTCTGGTCTAAGGTGGGGGGGTCCATAAAAACCTACCTGTGGAGTTTGTTCAGGCCGTCCTTTCTCCCCCAACAATTCCTCCCCACCAAATCTCATTTAGTCCTTCTATTCCCATTCTGACTGCCTTTCCTTTGGTTAAAATGAAGGAACCTTCATCGCTGTCTTATTTGAGATCAACCTCCTCACCTGTGCCTTGAATCCGATCTCCTTTGCCCACTCAGGGACTTGCAGTTAGCTCTCTGCATTCTTAACCGTCATCATTTTCTCTCTATTGAACCATTCCCATCACTATACAAATTTGATGCTTTCTCTCACATCTTTGAAGTCTTTCCTAGAACCTAAATTCTTTGATGTACCCCCTTTTAGCAAAAGGGTTAGCCTCCTTACCCCTTTCCTCTCATGAAACCACTCTAATCAAGCTTTCATTCCCACCACTCCACTGAAATCATTTTAGTTGTCATCAGTGACCTCTGTGTGGCCAAGTTCCAGTAGTCAATTGGGAGTCTGCGTCTTGACCTCTCAGCAGTATTTAATATGGTTAATCCCTTCTTTGAAATAATTTCTTCATGTGTCTTTTAAGGCAACATACTCTCTTGGTTTTCCTTTTTCCACAGTGGGTGCTCTTTGGTTTTACTCACCCCATCCCTGGCTGGCTGCTTAATGAAGACACCTTGGTCCCCTTTGTAACCTAGCCATGCCTGAACAATGGCGGCTCCTCCATTGTTGAAAGAGTGACTCTGGATATGAGTGGTATAAATGCTAGAAAGGTGGGACATCGTCTCATTGTTGAGCGTTGTAAAAGCCAGTCAAAGGGCTTAGAACTTTCCTGGGCAGATGGGAGCCAGCGAGCCCAGGAGTGCCATGGTCTGTGATCTAGTTGAGCTTCATCACTCTAATTGCTTTTGAGTTATAGATGGCTTAATGGAGAAAAGATTGGAAGCAAAGAAATAAATTAGGATACTACTGCATTATAATAGGCCAGAGTTAATGGTGACCTGGACCCAAGTGATAGCAGAGGAAATGGGTAAGATACATGGAGAAACAATATGGAGGCAGAGTCTCTAGGGCTTAATGATTAAGAGGATAACAGCACGGAGTGACATTGCCATGAGCTAGGCATCCGTATTACACAAGGTTCACCAGCAGACCACCTTCCAGGCACTTCTGGACCAGTACTAGAGAGACCAGTACTAGAGAACCAGTACTCTTGCCAGTAAGGGAAAGAGAGTACAGTTTAGAGGCAAGGAGTCAGCATGTCTCTGGCATGTGTGGGACCCAGCTCGTCCCAGGGCGTTTGGTTCACTTAGGAGGTCTTCTGACTCCTGCTATAACTTGGCCAGAGGGACCTCTGGGTCTGCACACGCCCCAAGCCAAGAATGATTCTGCTTGCCGGGCTGCCCACGGTGGAGCTGAAAGGAAGCACTGTTGACTTCCGGACTGTCGGTCATTTCTGTAGACATGTCTTGAATTCTTGGAAACTTCCCCAAACTGTGAGCACATTTCCCCCTCAATTTGAACCTTTGTTTCAGAGGATCCATTCACATAATTTCTTTTAAAATAGAAAATAAAAGACATTAAGTTAGGGTGTAGGGACCAAGATGTACTCTAATAGCCTTGCCCAGTCTTTGGGGGCCTGAAATTAGGCCTATTTAGTATCTCGCATCATCCCCCCCCCCTTTCTAATTAAAAACTCTTGCTCTGATCTCTACCATCTCTCTTGATTATTCAACCATCTTATTCCTCAACCCTGCAAAGCCCTTGGATTTGGTTTTGTTTTTAGCCCACTCTATGGCTCCAATTCTGGGAGGTTCTCCGGTGTGCTAATAGAAATTTGCAGAACGTCCTGACTATCCTGTTCTCCGCCTCTTAAACTGAGGTTAATCGCACACCTTGAAGCTCGTTCTAAATCCTCTTTACAGCCATACTCTGCCCCATGTATCAGGGTTCTATTTACTTCAGTGATGATAATCAACAGAACGACACATTTTTTTAAAGATTGATTTTTATTTATTCATGCATACAAATGGGGGGGGGCGGTCAGAGGATTCCCCAGAGACAGAGTGGGGAGCAGAACAGGCGGATCTACTGAAATCCACTGCTGAGGGGAGTAACAGGCGAGACAGGAGAGGTCTGCTGCACCATGTGGGTCAGCTCCCTGGCCGGGCATCATTGAACTGAGGCCGCAATGACTGGCAATAGCTTGGTAGTGCTGAGACTTAAGCCACCACCAGGGAAGCCCCAGAATGGCACATTTGACTGAGTGAAGATATGAGAAATTGGGATTTATTTAGTCAACAGGGAAAGAAATGTTGAAGAAGAATGCTACAGTAGGTGCAAAAGCAGTTACTATTATTCTATAGTAATAAGTGCCAACTTTTGGGCTAATCTTCTTTAGTAAACCTGAAAAAAAAATCACTGTATCTTATTGGGTTTTGACACATTATCCTTTAACTTTTGAGGGTTGTAAACCTTCTGGGTCCAAATCAAACAAAATAACACTCTCCAAGATAATAAGGTGCCCCTCAGGTGGATTTGAAAATGCTGTAGCATGGCATTAACAGGCAGCACATTTTGAAATGTGCACGCATCTCCCTAAACAGTTGTTCCCTGTGACCATAAATAATCTCTCAGAGTGATTCTTTGTCACAAGCTAGAAAGGTTGTGTCCTGTGTTTGTGTGAGATCATCAGTTAAGCCTCTTGCTGAGTGGGCTGTTTTCCTCGGTCCCTCCTGCAGGCTGTACCTCAGGAACGTGCCAGCGTCTTCCTGCCTCCCAGCACACCCTGGTCTATCACCTTTGCCCGCGAGTTCATAGTTTCAGACCCTGTTCTCCTGCTTTATGCAAGTAACACAAGCATAAAACTGGGTTCAGCAGCCTCTTGGAGGGAGTGACAGACATTGCTAGTTGCCTTTGATTTATCCTTTCTTTCCAACAGAACCAAGAATTGGCACAGTGGCTCTTTAGCAGTCAGGACACACTTCCTTCTGTTCTGTTGCTCTGCTCTCTTCACAAGCGCTGTCCTGCCTCAGGGCCCAGGGTTGCTAGCCTCACTGTTATAATCTGCATCCCTAGCAGCAAGAGGAAGAAAAGAGGAAGCAAAGGGTATCTAACCTCCTTCAATGATACTTCCCAGCCCTTAATAAGTAAGATATAAATAGTGGTAACCATAGAGGAAAAAATTGACAAATAGGACATTATACTGAAAACAACATATTTGGTGTTAAAATTAGAGACAGGAGCAAAATGCATAAGCAAAGAGGAGGGAGCAATTCACTCGCCTTGGGAGAAATGGACATTGCGGTGGGTATTGCCTTGTGTGTGAATGTTCACCAGGAGCGCTGGAGGGAAAAATTCCAAACTGAGGGAAGAGCATGTGCAAAGGTACGGAGCTCAGGAGCGCCATATTCAGAGCCCTGGTGGAGAGCTGCAGAATTCCAGCTGTCAAGTCAGATTAGCCTCTGCAAAGCAGCCCATGGCCCAGCCGCTTCTCAGTGCAGGGACCTCAGCGAGCACTTGGCTTCTGAGTGTGTCTGCCCTCCTGTAAAGTGAGCCTGTTCCTACCTGATGAAGTTACAAAGTTCTAAGACAACAGTTCTAGTTCCTGAAATCCCCCCTTTTTGGGGGGAGGGTTCCACGAGGTCAAAATATTTTCATGATACTAAAATGGTGTTCGCCCTTTTCACTGTGTTGGTATTTGCAAGGTTATGCACCTCGACATAAATCAAGGCAATGGAACCAATCTGTACTTGTAGTCACTGTGTTCTTGTCCATCACACACGCACAGTGGAAAAAGGACAGGTTCCGCGCCTCCCTGGTGGTGCAGGAGTTTAAGTCTCAGCGCTATGAATCTATCACCAGACACTGTGGCCTGAACATAATCCAGGCCAAGGAGCTTCCCACATGGCGCAGCAGACTCTCCTGTCTCCCCGCTACTCCCCTCAGCAGTGTGCTTCAGTTGATCGGCTTGTTCTGCTCCCCACTCTGTCTCTGGTGAATCCTCTCACCCCTGCACTTCCGGTCTACACCCCAGCTCTATGCATAAATAAACAAAATTAAAAAATAAAAGGATTTACTGGTAGGACTGCTTATGATGTTAATGAATGTGATTTCTTTTTATACTGGATAATGAAATGGCTTAATATTTGGAATATCTGCGTAACTGAGTGGACCAATATGTTCTAGATGACCAGTGCGTGATGTTTCAAAATCACGCCTGGATCAAAGAGTCATTCCCACGCAAGCTGGGTCAGTGGGCTTTATTATAAGGGCAGACAGGTAGTTCACTGACAATGCTTTCAAATTCCAGATGCTAGTTAGTGCTGAAGACGCTACCACTTGTGTTCTGGTGTGCTATGAAAGAAGAAAATTCACAAAGATCAGAAAAGGATATTATGATACCTCTCTTCCTTTTCCCAATTACTTATCTGTAGGAGCACAGATTTTCTCCAGATACTTGAGCCAAAACACATGAAACGTATAAACAAGATTAAATGTAAAACCATGTTGGTCCCCACCCCCTTTATTTTGGTCTCTGCCAATCATTTAGCTTATAGAGCAATTTCACATTGATCAGTGGGGTGGGGGAAGGAAATCAATTTCCTCATGTTCTCCCTGTAATAAGGGAGTCAGGTGGAGATTCAATAACACATTTACTCTCTGTGTACATGGAAAAGAGAAAAACAGCAACTCTCAGGCTAAAGTGTAACATTTCCACCTGGAGACAAAGGTGTGGGGGTGGGGAGGCCAATTCTGGGAAGTCAGAGTAAACAAGAATAAGGTTGTTATGCAGATATAAATTGCAGCTTCTCCATTGATAAGAGTTTCTACATTTTCCTGGTATTGAGGGAGGTACCCTTAAAAATGGTTTCCCTCACAAATGTAAATATTTCCTACAAAAGGGTAGCTTCTCAGTTTGAAAAACTTTTCAGATTGCCTGCAGTGTCTTAAAAACAATTCGCCTAAAATAATCGTTATGCCAAAGAGGCTTATTTTGCTCCCTTTTAGTCCCGCCTTTGAAACTTCAAGTGAGGAGTTTCACAATCCAGAAACTGAGCTGGTAGTTTGCTCAATTATTTGGTAGAACCAGTATCTGACTCTTGAAAATTAGGCCGGTTCAGTGAAACAGCTGTGTTTCATGTCAGAAGGAAGTCTTGCAGCTGGGAAGCTGGTTTTAATCAAGTCGGATATTAAGAGATCCATCAATCTATAAAACAATGACAGTATTCTCTTGGAAAATGTCACATTGACCTGCAATTGGTTTAGTATTGTTATTTTAAAGTGAATTCACAATTTTTAAAGATTTATTTATGCATACACGAGCTGGGGTGTAGGCCAGAGGTGTGGGGGGTGGTGAGAGGATTCACCAGAGACAGAGTGGGGAGCAGAACAGGCAGATGGACTGAAGTACACTGCTGAGGGGAGCAGCGGGGAGACAGGAGAGGTCTGCTGCGCCCTGTGGGTCAGCTCCCTGGCCAGGTTCCAAACTTGTGTTGCAGTGGCTGTGGATAGCGTCATAGGCTGGGACTTAACCCCTTGCACCACCAGGGAGGCCCCTGAATTCACAATTTTAAGGTTTCTTCTTTCTAGTATGGTAAAAATTGGTATACATAGCCCCCATAAACCCAAACTCTTTGGGGTTCAGAAGAATTTTTTTTTAAGATTTATTTATGCATATAAGAGCTGGGGTGTAGGCCAGAGGTGTGGGGTGGTGAAAGGATTCACCAGAGACAGAGTGGGGAGCAGAACAGGTAGATTGACTAAAATCTACTGCTGAGGGGAGCAGTGGGCCAGGCTAGGAGAGGTTTGCTGCACCATGTGGGTCACCTCCCTGGCTGGGGATTGAACCTGTGCTACAGTGGCTGCTGATAGCTTCTTAGTGCTGAGACTTAACCCCTTTCGTCACCGAGAGGCCCTCAGAAGAAGTCTTAAGAATATAAATGGATCCTGGGGCCTCCCTGATGGTGCAGCGGGTTAAAGTGCAGCACTGTGGAGATGTCGGCAGCGGCTACTCAAGTTCCACACCCGGCCGGGGAGATTCCCACGTAGCGCGGCAGACCTCTGCTGCCTCGCCTGCTGCTCCCCTCAGCAGTATATTTCCGTCCATCTACATGTTCTGCTCCCCACTCTGTCTCTGGTGAATCCTTTCACCGGCCCATGCCTCTGGCCTGCACCCCAGCTTGTATGCATAAAATAAAAATTAAAAAATATATATAAATGGATCCTAAGACCAACAAGTCTCAGAACTGCTGGGCGATGAGAGGATATCAGCACCCATCACAGGAGCTGCTTGAACGGCATCAACGTAGGCACTGGGGGCTGCTGGGAGTGATGGCAGAGGAGGGTCAGAGCAGGTTGCTCCTAAAATCCTTCAGTGCTGCTGATCTACGCGTCAGCAGAGGATGATCTGTCTGAGTCTTGTATTTTAGAAATCCAAGTCTGAATTCTAAAAGCAGAAAGAGTGGGAGAGGCTGGTCCCTGGAAATCCAGCCAGGAGGTTGCTACAATTGTCTGGGTAGACCTGACGAGGATTTGAGGATTTGAATGAATGTATTGAGCAGGAGAGAAAAACATGACCTAGAAGTGAGAAAAACCTTTCTCGAGGTCAGTCAACAGGATGACATCTGAATGGATGTGTGACTCAGAGAAAGAAGGAAATCTAGGATAACTTAAGGACTCTCTAAGGGAGACTGGGTTGTTGGTCACACTTTGCATGAGGTGAGAGAGAGAGAGAGAGAGAGAGAGAGAGAGAGCGAGATAGAGAGAGAGTGTGTGTGTGTGTGTGTGTGTGTGTGTGTAAGACGAGCCTTGTTGGGGAAGATGATACCAAGCCTGAAGTAGCTGTGGTACTTGTGGGTTGGGATTCTAAAAGGCACTTAGAAATTCAGGATTGATCGGGGCCTTCCTGGTGGCCTAGCAGTTAAGGCTCAGCGCTGTCAGCTGTGGCCTGAATTCTATCCCCAGCCAGGGAACTGACCCACAGGGCGCAGTAGACCTCTCCTGTCTCCCCGCTGCTCCCCTCAGCAGTGGATTTCAATGGATCTGCCTGTTCTTCTTTTTAAAAAAGATTTATTTCATTTATTTATGCATACTGAACTGGGGTATAGGCCAGAGGTGCCAGGGGTGAGAGGATCCCCCAGAGACAGAGTGGAGAGCAGAACAGGTGGATCCAATGAAATCCACTGCTGAGGGGAGCAGCGGGGAGACAGGAGACGTCTGCTGCGCCCTGTGGGTCAGCTCCTGGCCAGGGATAGAACCCAGGCCCCAGCGGTTGGGGATAGCTTGATAGTGCTGAGACTTTAACCCCTGCACCACCAGGGAGGCCCTCAGGTCTAATTTTAGAACCATTTCTCAAGAGGGAGGCCTCAGAGAGGGAGAAAGGAGAACTCTGAGGAATACCATATTTAAGGAGCGGACAGAAAAGGGCATCATCAAAGAAGAACTTATTTAGCGACAAACCCTGTAGCGTATTTGCTTGTCAGAGCTGCCATAACAACATCTTACAGACTGGGTGTTCCAATGACAGGAACTGATCTCACAGTCCCGGGCCTGGGAGTCAAGGTAGGGAGTGGAGGCCACCTGAGGCCTCTCTTCAGGAGGGAGACGCTCCCTCCTCTTCGTCTTTCCTCTGTGCATGTCTGTACCCTGTGTCCTCTCTAAGGACACAGTAACACTAGGTCAGTGTCCCTGGGACTCGTTTTTTTTTAACTTTTATTACCTCTTTGAGGACTGTTTCCATACACAGTCATGCTCTGAGGTACTGGGCTTAAAACCTATGAATTTGGGGGAGGACACAGCTCAGGCCACCACACCCTTAATGGCTTCACAGGCACCCTTTATTTTCCTTCCAGCACATATCACAACTTTATGTGACTTGACTTTTCTACAATTTTAAAGGACAGGATTTTTAGGAAGAGGGGGAGGATGACCTTGCAAACAACCTTGAGGCCCCTCTGCAGACACAAGTGGGCAGAAACAGCTGTGTTTTGGCAGGGCAGAAACAGTCTTGAAACAATGTTGTTCCTTTGGGGAGGGGTTCGGGCCTTTGTGGAGGTGTTAGCTATTGTCGGGTTAATTACTTCTAGGGTGTGACCAGGTTGGTCTGTGAGGAAGGGGATTTCCCACAATGGGCTTCATCTCCATATCCCCCTGGGCTGCCCCCTCCCCCAGACACTCTCCAAAGCAGCCAGCCTCTTCTGCAGCCTGCCCAAGGGGTTTTAATTTTCTGCAGTTGCTTTGAAACTATGTTAATCACTTCTGCCCCCACCTCCAGTTTCTGGTTTTGTGGCCCTCCAGCCTCCATTTTCTTCTCTTAGCCTCCATCCAATCGCCTCACCATATCCCGCCCAAAATCTTTCTCGGAGCTGAAGGGGCAAAGTCCATTTTCAAGGGCAGCTTCACCTGGAGCGGACTCCCAGCCCGTGCTCCCTAAGGGGCCGGTATCTCCCTAGTGCTGGTTCTGGAAGGAGGCACAGAGGGAGACCAAGGGGCTAGCCCCCCCCCCCAGGAATTGAAATTTGAGGCTCCTGCCCTGAAGGCCCAGGTGGGGCACCAGACAGGCATTTTGATGAGGTGTGGGTTTAGGGAGCAGGATCCTTGGGTTCTCTGGGAGAAAAGTCTTGGCAGAGTTCCCCTTTCAGCAAGTTTACCCCTGAGCCAGGATGTTCCGACACAGGCTGGTGAAGGTTCCATTTTAAAAGAGCATGTTTACCAGGACAGAAGGCCGCAGACCCAAAGGGGAGAAAGAACTCCCAGCTTGATGTGTTTTAATAGTAGTTTAAAATTAATTATATCTTAAATTTCTAGAAATTGACTATGCCTTTTAAAATGTCTTGTTGGGGGCCTCCGTGGTGGCACAGCGGGTTAAGTCTCAGCACTATGAAGCTATCGCAACCACTGCAGCACAAGTTCGATTCCAGGCCAGGGAGCTTCCCACAAGGCACAGCAGACCTCTCCTGTCTCCCCGCTGCTCCCCTCAGCAATGTACTTCAGTAGATCTGCCTGTTCTGCTCCCCACTCTGTCTCCGGTGAACCCTGTCACTGCCCCACACCTCTGGCCTGTACCCCAGCTTGTATGCATAAATAAATTAATCTTTTAAAAAATAAATAAATCTTTTTTTTTTAATGTCTTTTGGGGCCTCCCTGGCGGCACAGGGGTTAAGTCTCAGGGCTATTAAACTATCGACAACCACTGTGGTAGGAGTTCCATCCCCAGCCAGGGAGCTGACCCACAGGGCACAGCAGACCTCTCCTGTCTCCCCGCTGCTCCCCTCAGCAGTGGATTTCAGTAGATCCGCCTGTTCTGCTCCCCACTCTGTCTCTGGTGAATCCTCTCACCCCGCCCGCATGCCCATACCTCTGGCCTACACCCCAGCTCTTCTATGCATAAATAAGTAACTCTTTTTTTTTTTTTAAAGTCTAAGTGGGCCTAGTTCTGCTGTTTTTTTATTTTTGCTCATTCTCATCTTTGGGACTTTGTTCCTACTTCTTGTGTTTCGCAACTTTCATATGTGAACTCAGATGTGAAGCAATGTCCTATGAATTTTTTTGAGGTCTGAATGGAAGATGCTTGTCTCCAGAGAGGCTGTTTGTTTCTCTCACGAGCCTGGGGATACTACCAATTGGTGACTACTTAAAAATAAATTTTAGGGCCTCCCTGGTGGTGCAGCGGTTGAGCACTGCGCTGTGGAGCTGTTGGCAGCGAGTTCGATGCCCAGCCAGGGAGAATCCCACATGGCGCGGCAGACCTCTCCTGCCTCGCCCACTGCTCCCCTCAGCAGTGTGTTTCTGATCTGCCTGTTCTGCTCCCCACTCTGTCTCTGGTGAACCCTCTCGCCACTCCACACCTCTGGCCTGTACCCCAGCTTGTATATATAAATAAATAAATCTTTAAAAATAAATAAATAAAAATTAAAATAAATTTTAGTTTTGGGCCTCCCCGGTGGCGCAGTGGTTAAGCACTGCTCTGTGGAGCTGTCGGCAGCGGCGATGCGAGTTCGATGCCCAGCCAGGGAGAATCCCACATGGTGCGGCAGACCTCTCCTGCCTCGCCTGCTGCTCCCCTCAGCAGTGTATTTCTGATCTGCCTGTTCTGCTACTTGCTCTGTCTCTGGTGAACCCTCTCACTGCCCCAAGCCTCTGGCCTGTACCCCAGCTTGTATGTATAAATAAAAATAGATCTTTAAAAAAAAAAAAGTTCTAGTCTTGAGATTTTACTGTTTATTCAGGTAAGGTGAATTTAGGCTAGAAACCCAGGAGAGGAAAAGTTTGTGAATTCCCAGGGATCTTTTCCCCTGAGTCAGAGCAAAGATTAGCTGGGGAAATTTCCTTGCTACTTTCTCTTCTGGTTTGCCCTTTCATTGAGAGCAGAACTCGAGGCCTAGCCTCACTCAGGGGGATTCCAGCCCAGCTGGGCTGTGCCCGCGGTCCACTGAGACCCCATGGCTGTGGGCGTTTTGCCACAGGATTGGCAGGCGCCTCCAGGGTGACCAGTTTCAGTCTCATTTTGGGACTCATGGTTTCGCTTGTCATATATATATTTTTAAATATTTATTTATTTATGCATACAAGAGCTGGGGTGCAGGCCAGAGGTGGGGGTGAGTGGTGTGAGAGGATTCACCAGAGACAGAGTGGGGAGCAGAACAGGTGAATCTACTGAAGTACACTGCTGAGGGGAGCAGCGGGGAGACAGGAGAGGTCTGCTTCACCCTGTGGGAAACTCCCTGCCCCGGGATCGAACTGGTGCTGCAGTGGCTGCTGATAGCTTCATAGCCTGAGACTTAACCCCTTGCACCACCAGGGGGGCCCTGCATTCATATTTTTAATTTTTATAAACTATTCTGTGTTCTTCGTTAGAGCTTTCTTTTGTTTTTCATGAATACATTATTTTTTAGAAGATTTATTATATTTACGCACACAAGAACTAGGGTAGAGGTCAGAGGTGTAGGGGGTAAGAGGATTCACCGGATACAGAGTGGGGAGCAGAACAGGAAGATCTACTGAAACATACTGCTGAGGGGAGCAGCGGGGAGACAGGAGAGGTCTGCTGCACCATGTGGGAAGCTCCCTGGCCAGGGATTGAACTCGTGTTGCAGGGGTTGCAGACAGCTTCACAGTGCTGAGACTTAACTCCTGCGCCACGAGGGAGGCCCCTTGCTTGGCATTTTTGAGCTGGTGTGTAAGGCATTTTGTAGAGAGCGATCTCGCCTTTAATTGCTGAAAATGGAAGTCTTGCTCTGCAGAAGGTTTGTACTTCCATTTCCCTCACTGTGATTTCCGTGAGCTCAGAGGCTTGGTCTTCAGGTCACTGCTGCTCTCCCAGCAACTAGCCTGTCCCTGGTCACAGTACGTGACCAGTGAGTGTTCACTTGCTATGGCAAGGTGAGGGAAATTTAGGCTTCCCAGAAAGGCAAGAGAATTTACAAAATGAGATAAGGACTGAAAATAGGCCATTGCATCTGGTGGTTACGGCATTTTGAGAACAGATTTAGTAAATTAGTCAAAAACTGAATTTCAGGGCCTCCCCGGTGGCGCAGCGGTTGAGTGCTGCGCTGTGGAGCTGTCGGCAGCGGCGACGCGAGTTCGACGCCCGGCCGGGGAGAATCCCACATGGCGCGGCAGACCTCTCCTGCCTCGCCCGCTGCTCCCCTCAGCAGTGTATTTCTGATCTGCCTGTTCTGCTCCCCGCTCTGGCTCTGGTGAACCCTCTCGCCGCCCCATGCCTCTGGCCTGTACCCCAGCTTGTATGTATAAATAAAAAATAAATCTTTAAAAACAAAACAAAAAAAAAAAAACTGAATTTCATTGGGTTAGAGTAAGTAGAAATTAAAAACTTCCTTTTTAAGGAATCTGAATGAAAAAGCAGAAGGGTCACTGGGTTGAAGTTTTTTTTGAATAAGGATTCAAACGCACTTGTAGGATAAGGATGGTCTCACAGAGTGAAATAAATTATGAAGGACTGAGAAGGTACAATTGACCAGGTGCAGAAATGACACGTGGGAGGCAGAAGTTCAAGTCAAAGTCCCTTTAGGGAGATCCACTTCCTTAGGCTACAGAAGGTACTGATGGGTCCCCTCTCGGGTCAGGTTAGAAGTCAAGGGAAGGCATGCTGGGGAATTTGGCACTTGCTATTTTCCTTTTGAGGTGGAATGTAAGGCTGTCCACAAAAGCAGAGGCTGAGACTTGAAAGAGACTTTTGAGGGGCCTCCCTGGTGGCACAGGGGTTAAGTCTCAGAACTATGAAGCTATCACCAGCCACTGCAGCACGAGCTCCAGTCGATCCTGGAGCTGACCCACAGGGTGCAGCAGCCCTCTCCTGTTTCCCTGCTGCTCCCCTCAGCAGTGGATTTCAGTGGATCCGCCAGTTCTGCTCCCGACTCTGTGTCTGGTGAATCCTCTCACCACTCCCCACCTCTGGCCTGCACCCCAGCTCTTCCATGCATAAATACATCTAAAAAAAAAAAGAGAGACACTTGAGGGGAGCAGCTGTGGGGAATTCATCAGGTGTCTGGCTCCCCGTGGGGCTGTCCAGTCAGGCCTGGAATCACCTGGCCCCACTCTGACTGGCACTGAGCTGACGCTCTCCCATAAAGCAGCAGCTGCACCACAAGTATAGGAAACACCTTTATCCCCAATACCCAGAACAACCCTTGGCACTGGATAAATATTTCCTGAATGAACAAATACACATAAAGATTAGATTTATCTGGAACTGGGGAGTGGTGAGTAGCTGTGACCAAAGAACAAAAAAGACAAAGGTACTCGAGGGTGTGGTCAAGCGCCATAAGGTCTCTGTCCAGGAGCCTGCAGTGGACAGACAAGAGCATCAAAGCCACAGAGATAGGGGCCTCCCTGGTGGTGCAGCGGTTGAGCGCTGCGCCACCAGGGAGGCCCCAGCAGTGTATTTCTGATCCGCCTGTTCTGCTCCCCACTCTGTCTCTGGTGAACCCTCTTGCTGCCCCACGCCTCTGGCCTGTACCCCAGCTTGTATTTGTAAATAAATAAAAATCTTAAAAAAACCAAAAAAGCCACAGAGATCTGCCTACAGGGCCTGTAGCTGGCCCAGAGTAGGAGACACAAAACTGAAGAGTGAGTGAAGGAAAACTTAAAAAATTAAAAAATCTGTGGATTCTGAAACGGAACACGTGGATCCAGCTGGCGGGAGCTCAGGGGAGGAGCAGTTAGCTTGGTTTACTGCTCAACTTCAATGTTCTTCCCTTTGGCCTGAGACATGGGGTCCAGTGTTCCTCCCCACGGCGTCTGACATGGGTCGGCAGCTTCAGGTTCCAATTGGAAAAGGCTTTTGATTGCTTCTGTTGGCTGAAAAGGCTGTGTAAGCAATCTCTAGAATCATTAAGTGATAATGGGCTAAGACCTAGTCTCTAGCACATAACCAGGTCTCTAGTACATAAACCAGGCTTTGACGTGAGTGTTGGCCTGTTCAGTGTTTGCAAAACCGTTAAGGACATTGACGACATCCTATTTGTAAACAGCAGGAGTGTGGAGGGATAACAATTATGTTGGAGAACAGAATCTAAGCAGATCTCAGCAGGCTAAAGAAGACGTAGTTTAAATGTGTTAAAGGTAAAGTGGGCCTCCCTGGTGGCGCAAGGGGTTAAGTCTCAGCACCATGAAGTTGTCAGCAGTCACTGTGGCCTGAGTTAGATCCCCGGCCAGGGAGCTTCCCACAGAGTGCAGCAGACCTCTCCTGCCTCGCCCGCTGCTCCCCTCAGCAGTGGATTTCCGTCCATCTGCCTGTTCTGCTCCCCACTCTGTCTCTGACGATCCCTCTC
The DNA here is from genome assembly GCA_004024925.1 of Scalopus aquaticus. Lineage (NCBI taxonomy): Eukaryota > Metazoa > Chordata > Mammalia > Eulipotyphla > Talpidae > Scalopus > Scalopus aquaticus. Next base: position 43,497 of record PVIJ01009013.1, on the reverse strand, counting down.
GCCGCCCCACACCTCTGGCCTGTACCCCAGCTTGTATGCATATATAAATACATCTTTAAAAAAAAAGAATTATATCAGCAAGCATATCAGACTTCCTCATGGGGGTGGGGGCGGTGTGGGGTGTGGGTGGGTGGTGGGGTGGGCTGTCTCCCACCCCACACTTTGGGTCAGTAGGGCCTGCCAGTGCCAGCCCAGGTGATACTGGCCACTTAGATTTAGGGGCATGTGTGTGGCCCCATTAGCGGAGCCCCCGTAGAGCTTTCCAAGGGCAACATCAGCTCCCCTAAAGGAGGCTGACGCCCTGCTCCGGCCGCTTCTCTCCCTCATTGCTGCCTAGACGCCCATTTTCCAGGGCACACTTCTGGCGTCCCACATGGTCCCAGAACATTCTCTTGAGTTGGATTTAAACAGGCTCCACCAGGGGCCCCAGGATTCAGGTAGACCGGCCTCTGCCGGAGGGCGTGCAGTTTCTTCCAGGGGGGTCTCCTCTGCTACCTCAGCCCCCATGTTAGCCAACCCCTGCCTTGGGAGTCCTCTGCTGTGAGTCACAGTCTAATGATTATCCCGACCCAGGGACAAATACAAAAGCTTCAGGGGCCCTGCAGAGGCCCCTCTGTTTGGCCTGAGGACGAATATGCCCCACCTCTTCTGGGGGCTGGAAGCAGTTCCTGACACACAAGCAGAGCTGGGCCTTGGCAGTGTCCTTCAGACGCCTGCATTTCTGTCTGGGCCTCCGTGGGAACGCGCCATCAAGCCTATCGTGGTAGCCCAGCTGAAACATGTGATTTAAAATCTTGTTAAGTGTAAAAAAAGTGTAAGGTGTAATCTTGTATTAACCCTGCCTCATTTGCAGCCTTCCGCATACCCCACCTGGACTCCAGGTGACTCAGCCAGGCCTCTGGCCAGGTCACTGGGTAGTCACCGTGGCAGACAGGCTGGACACGCCCCTGGGAGTGATAAGAAGCAAGGCCTGGGACAGGAGGAGGCCTGAAGGGATGACAAGGCCTCCCCCTTGGCTCCACGCCCAGCTGACCAAGGGTGTGCCCACAGGACGCTGTGGCTGGGGCAGCCCAGCTTGGCTTCCTGCCACATACAAGTGACTTGAGATAAGTCACCTTCACTGAGCGTCACTAAAGCACTGTAAGATGCGCTTGCCCTTTAATTCAGAATTTAATTTTTTTAAAGATTTATTTATTTATGCATACAAGCTGGGGTGCAGGTCAGAGGTGTGGGGCGGTGAGAGGGTTCACCAGAGACAGAGTGGGGAGCAGAACAGGCGGATCTACTGAAATGCACTGCTGAGGGGAACAGCGGGGAGACAGGAGAGGTCTGCTGCGCCCTGTGGGAAGTTCCCTGGCCGGGGATCGAACTCGTGCTGCAGTGGCTCTGGATAACCTCACAGTGCTGCACTTAACCAGTTGTGCCACCAGGGAGGCCCAGAATTAAATTTTTTTTTTTTAAGATTTATTTTATTTATACATACAAGCTGGGGTACAGGCCAGAGGTGTGGGGAGGTGAGAGGGTTCACCAGAGACAGAGCGGGTTGCAGAACAGGCAGATCAGAACTACACTGCTGAGGGGAGCAGCAGGCGAGGCAGGAGAGGTCTGCCGCGCCATGTGGGATTCTCCCCGGCTGGGCGTCGAACTCATGTGACCGCTGCCGACAGCTCCACAGCGCAGCGCTCAACGGCCGCACCACCGGGGAGGCCCTAATTTTTTTTTAAAGATTTATTTTTGCATGCAAGCTGGGGTACAGGCCAGAGGCATGGGGTGGCAAGAAGGTTCACCAGAGACAGAGTGGAGAGCAGAACAGGCAGATTGACGGAAACACACTGCTGAGGGGAGCAGCGGGAGAGGTCTGCCGCGCCCTGTGGGAGTCTCCCCAGCCAGGCACCGAACTCGCGTTGCCGCTGCCAACAGCTCCACAGTGCAGCGCTTAATTGCTGCGCCACCAGGGAGGCCCCAGAATTTAATTTTTAATCAAGTAATTTATACATGAACATTCTCCTTGTAAAAACGTGCCAACATGGCAGATGAGACGGAACTTCAGTCGGGGACCACCTCCACGCACGCCCTGAACTGCCCTCCCGAAGCAGCCGCAGCGTCAGGTCAGTGCTTCTCTTTCCAGGCCCTTCCCAACCCAATTTGTGTTTTCCCGGGAGACTGACGCACACCCGTGAGCTAAGCAGAAGTGTAAAGGCAGGGCCGGCTCATGTCCTTAGCCTGGGGGACCCGAGACCTGCGGGAACGTATTTTAGCTGTTTCCAAGTGTGGAACTACCCGCCCTCTGTCTGGTATTAAAACATGCCAGTTAAGGCCTCCCTGGTGGTGCAGGGGTTCAGTCTCGGTGCTGCCAGGTTATCGCCAGCCACTGCAGCAGCAGTCGATCCCCGGCAGGGAGCTTCCCACAGGGCGCAGCAGACCGCTCCTGTCTCCCCACTGCTCCCCTCAGCAGTGTACTTCAGTAGATCCGCCTGTTCTGCTCCCCACTCTGTCTCTGGTACCACAGTGGCTGGGATAGCCTAACAGCACTGAGACTTTAACCCCTGCACCACCAGGGAGGCCCCAATAAATAAAATCTTAAACAAACATACCAGTTTTAAAAAATACCATCTTCTCTGACATCACTCCCCAGGGTGCGGGCCCACCTGCCTGCCCGGCCCTCAGAGGGGAAGTAGAGCTGAGGCTTCCACAGGCAGGTGGCTGCTGACCAGGGAGCCCCCAAAGCCCAGCTTTAGCATAGAAACAAATTCCATTATGTGAGCATCTTTGTGGGCCACGATATCTAATTTAATTCTCTAACAAAAGGCACGTAAGGTTATAATCATCCCGCGTGACAGATGAAGGGTGCAGGCTCAAAGGGTCCAGAGTTATTCTTAAACTGATTTTTGAGGGCCTCCCTGGTGGTGCAACGGGTTAAGTCTCAGCCTGTGGAGCTGTCTGCAGCCACTGCAGCATGAGTTCGATCCCCGGCCAGGGAGCTTCCCACAAGGCACAGCAGATCTCACCTGTCTCCCCGCTGCTCCCCTCAGCAGTGGAGTTCATTGGATCTGCCTGTTCTGCTCCCCACTCTGTCTCTGGTGAATCCTCTCACCACCCCACACCTCTGGCCTGCACCCCAGTTCTTGCATGCATAAATAAATAAATCTTTAAAAAAAAAACTGATTTTTGAGGCGGAGATAGTTAATGACAGGCTGGTCCGCGGGACGTGGGAGGGGAGCAGACTGACCAGCATGGCGGCGCGAGGGGAGCAGAAGCAGCGGGGAACAGTGGTGCAGAGCAAAGACCCCGCCCGGCCGGCGCCCAGGCCAGCTCCGGGCGCGCCGTGTGTTTGCGCTCATCTCCAAGGCAATCATCTGGTTTGTCTTATGACAACACATGGGCTCAACGTGTCTAGATGTGGGCGCTGTGGGGATGAGTGTGTGCTGCGAGGGGAAGCGGGACCGCTGAGTCAGGGGGAAGCTGCAGAAAAGGCAGATTCCCTGGGCCTGCCCAGACTGCCCCTCGCCCACGCTCAGGTGGGAAAGGGCCAGGACTGCTCCTCCCCTTGAGCCCCGCAGCCCTGTGAGGAGCCTGCAAACATTTGTCTTATTTTAACTGGCTATGTAAATTCCCATCCAGTGAGGGGGATCCCCGTGGTGCAAGAGGGGAAGAGTAGACATTTTTGCTTCCCATTTTCAATGCAGGTGCCACTTTCGGGGCCATTCCGGGCAGAGTGGCCGAGGGCACGTCTGATGAAGGGCTGCAGGGCACAAGGCGGAGGGCGGGCAGCCAGCAGCAGGCTGCAGGGGAAGGGCAGGCGTGGCCGGGGCTACGCAGGCCCGGCCCCAGCCACAGGCGCGCCTTCCTTAAGTCAGCAGGGTGATCCGCAAGCAGGGAACCCCAGGGGACATGTGCAACATCTGGGGACTTTTTTGATTGCTCTGTGCTTCTAGTAAACAGCAGAGATGCCATTAGACACCCTAAAATTCATAGGGTGGCCCCCACAACAAGCAGTTGTCTAGAGGCCCCAGTCTCAAGCGGCCCCAGGTTCAGAAGCCCTGAGTTGGAAGCTGGGGGTCCCGCAAGAGGCCTCACCGTCACCCCGCACACGGGCCGCAGGCGCGACGCTGCTCTCACACTTCAGCCCAAGTATTCAGAGTTTACTTCTAACAAAAAGAAACCGACGCCGGGATCCCAGACTGCTGTGCAATCAACTTCCTCCAGAGGTGAGGGGCTGGGTGCTTGACAGAGGCTGGGCAGCTCTGCAAAAGGCACAGCTCTCGGCCTCAGTTTCCCCATTTGCAAAATAATGACTACACTGAACTCAGTGAACTCTAATGTCCCTTTTGTTCTAAAACTGACTCGTAAATAGCTCCTGCCCATGGCTGTACCCAGTTTGGGTCAGTGGAAAAGGAAATGACTCAGAAATGTGACTGAGGAAAGTCTGAGGATGACTCAGGCTTAGGAAAGTCTGAGGATTACTCAGTAATCCTCAGACTTTCCTAAGCACAAAAGGGGTTTCGGACCGGGACCCCGATGTCAAACCAGGCTTGTGATCCCTGAACAGTGCCAGGGCTTCCTCTGTGTCTGAGGCAGCGGGACCCGTAGGGGGTGCTCTAGCGGCAGGACGCTGTCTCTGCGCAAGAGTCCCCCCACAGGGCTGCTAACGTTGGAATTTCTACCACAGGAGTTTTGAGCTCCAGTGAAAAATATAGATGCCCTAGTGGGCCTCCCTGGTGGCACAAGGGGTTAAGTCTCAGCGCTATGACGCTATCGCAGCCACTGCAGCATGAGTTCGATCCCCGGCCAGGGAGCTTCCCACAGGGCGCAGCAGACCTCTCCTGTCTCCCCGCTGCTCCCCTCAGCAGTGGATTTCAGTCGATCTGCCTGTTCTGCTCCACACTCTGTCTCTGGGGGATCCTCTCACCTCCCACATCTCTGGCCTACACCCCAGTTCTTGTGTGCATAAACAGATAAATCTTAAAGAAAAAAAAAAAAAGAATTAAACCTGGGGTCTCCCTGGTGGCACAAGGGGTTAGGTCTCAGCACTATGAAGTTATTGGCAGCCACTGCAGCACGAGTTCGATCCCCGGCCAGGGAGCTTCCCACAGGGCGCAGCAGACCTTGCCTGTCTCCCCGCTGCTCCCCTCAGCAGTGGATTTTGGTCCATCTGCCTGTTCTGCTCTTCACTCTGTCTCTGAGGAGTCCTCCCACCCCCCCTGCACCTCTGGTCTGCACCCCAGCTTGTATGCATAAATAAATCTTTAAAAAATATACAGATACATAGATATAGATATAGAGAGATGCCCTTGCACAGGAACTCGTTGGACGTCACTGTTGCCAGCACCAGGAAGAACACACTTGCCAACCGGCCTGTAGACCCAGCCATTAATGTGAATCATCTGAGAAAAGGCTGCACCCTGCTTAAGTTCTAGTCAGTTCACTCTTTTCCATCTAAATATTATAACAAAGGGCCTCCCTGGTGGCGCAGCGGTTAAGCGCTGGGCTGTGGAGCTGTCGGCAGCATGCGGATGCGAGTTCAACACCCGGCCGGGGAGATTCCCACATGGTGCGGCAGACCTCTCCTGCCTCGCCCACTGCTCCCCTCGGCAGTGTATTTCTGATCTGCCTGTTCTGCTCCCCGCTCTGTCTCTGGTGAACCCTCTCGCTGCCCCAAACCTCTGGCCTGTACCCCAGCTTGTATGTATAAATAAATAAATCTTTAAAAAAATAAATAAATAAATAAATATTATAACAAAGACTTAGTGATCGAGAGTTCACATTTTATATTCCTTTCTAACATGAACCTGGGATAACTACACGTCAGAACAAGGCTCGAAGTGTGTCCGTCCGAACACACTGGTGCCTGACACTAGTTTCTGACAAACCTTCTGTTACCTGAGGGGCCACTCACCACACTGTGGTTCTCAGTGCTTCGTGTTCTCCTCTTCCTGTCATGAGGAGACATTTCAATGTTTATAGAAAAAGTCATGCTTGGCTGATAATCTGAGTGCTGGGCCTTCACCTGTTCCTAAATGTGGCTCATCTAAAGGTTTTCCAAGAGAGACTGGCTGTGTCTGGGGAGTAACCTTTCGGTGCTGTTCTCTCGGAGGTTTCGTTTCCCTGCTCATTCACGCTGCTGCCACTCAGATGCTGTTTAAGATTTATTTATTTTTGCATGCAAGCTGGGGTGTAGGCCAGAGGTGTGGGTGAGCGGTGTGAGAAGATTCACCAGAGACAGGGTGGGGAGCAGAACAGGCGGATCTACTGAAATCCACTTTTTTTTTTTAAATTTTTATTGTTATTTATGTCTTTTATATTTTGTATTCACCTTGGGTAGCCCACCACCAATTCACCTGTGATCCATCTCCATGGTCCCTTGTGTTCTTTTCTATTCCATTTTGTGCCCTTATCCTCCCCCCACCCCCACCCCCACCACTGAGTGTCTCTCCCCTATTTGGTTTCCCTATAGTCCTGTTATAAGTGAAACCATTCGATATTTTTCTTTTTCTTTCTGGCTTATGAAATCCACTGTTGAGGCAGCAGCGGGGAGACAGGAGAGGTCTGCTGCGCCCTGTGGGAAGCTCCCTGGCCAGGATCGAACTTGTGCTGCAGTGGTGATAGCACTGAGACTCAACCCGTAGGCCACCAGGGAGGTCCCCAAACACCCTTCCTTTTTTTTTTTTTAAGATTTATTTTGTATTTATACATACAAGCTGGGGTGCAGGCCAGAGGCGTGGGGCGGCGAGAGGGTTCACCAGAGACAGAGCTGGTAGCAGAACAGGCAGATCAAAAATACACTGCTGAGGGGAGCAGCGGGCGAGGCAGGAGAGGTCTGCAGCGCCATGTGGGATTCTCCCCGGCCGGGCGTCGAACTTGCGTCGCCGCTGCCAACAGCTCCACAGCGCAGCGCTTAACCGCTGCGCCACTGGGGAGGCCCCCCCAAACACCCCTCTTGAGGCGGAGGACAGAGCAGCAAAGAAGACAAAGCACTGAAAATTCAGTAGATGTTTGTTAAATGAGTGAACAAAGGACCTTCTTCCAGTTATTTGCTTTAATTGCACTTACTTGTTCTTTGTCATCATTGTTCAAAAGTCTGTTCCCTTTTCTTTATCCCAGAATGTCCCCCCAGGGGGGAGAAGCCCCCCCACTATGGCGCAGCATCCTGAGAGGCAGACCCTGAGAGGCAGCGTGAGGAAACTGGGCTCCACGCCCCCGCCTTCGGTCACCACTGGCACCAAACATTTAAACCAAAGGTGGGCACTGTAAGGCCCACCCTGGACTTGCGGGTCCCTGAGCTGTACTCTTCGTTCCGCCCTCCAAGCGGAGCTTTTCCCACTGGCTTGTACCTTCATTTCTGGTCCCCTCATTTCTCTGGTGACTCACCCAGAAAACCCACTTTAGAGAATTTCCCTCAACCCACTCATTCAAATTACACCAGGTTTCCCCCAGGACACTGCTCAGCCAACAGCCATTGAGGGGTTTTCCCCTCCTGCATCAGAAAGCTGCGGATCAGCCACTGTCTGCCCCTGAGCGACATTTCCAGGCCACTGTTACCTCGACAGGACGCCTCCGCTAGGCGTCTGTCGTCAGGCCAACACCCCCTCCCCGCCCCACACCTGCGCAGGTCCGCGTCCTGCTACATCCTGCAACATCCTGGCTTCATTTAAACACCTCGATTGGGGCCTCCCTGGTGGCGCAGTCATTGGGCGCTGCGCTGTGGAGCTGTCGGCCGTGGTTTTGACGCCTGGCAGGGGAGATTCCCACAGGGCGCGACAGACCTCTCCTGCCTCGCCCGCTGCTCCCCTCAGCAGTGTGTTTCCATCCATCTGCCTGTTCTGCTCCCCACTCTGTCTCTGGTGAACCCTCTCGCCACCCCATGCGTCTGGCCTGTACCCCAGCTTGTATGCATAAATAAATAAATCTAAAAATAAATAAATAAATAAACACCTTGACAGATCCAGCACTCAAGTTCCTAACTCCTGGTTGCTGCTGTTGTTTTCTAAGCTAGACGCTTCAGTTTTCCTGTATAAAAGATGCAGATTGAACAAGAGCTAGAACAAGCCCCAGGTGCCGCAGCGTGTGGGGGCTCCCTCTGTCCTCACCAGGCCAGGAGCCCGCTCCCATCCCACACCTGCTCCTGCTGACCTGTCATTAGGGGGAAAATTCTGACTTTAAGCTCCTAAACACTAACATCATTCTTGCTGTTACAGACAGAGAAGGGGTACTCCAGGACCCCAAACCCGCACGCTTTAAATGGTTTCTGCCCTCCTGCGGTGCCAGCAAGACCGCAGACAGGTTCTCTATGATCTGGGCAGACAAGTAACGGAGAGCCCTGGAGCGCTCGCTGGCTTTGCCAGGCCTTTAATGCTCTTTCTGCACCGTTTGCATTGCGGCGACCAAGCACAGGGCAGGCCTGGGGGGACCCTGGAGCGCGGCGCCCCCCAGCCCCTGGCGCATCCTCGCGCTGTCTGGGCTCTCCCTGGTGTCCGCTCAGCTCTACTCTGCTGCAAGTTCCTCTGCCGCCTCCTCCGCTGCTGCCCCCTTACAGGCTCGTCCCCCCATGGGCACAGCACGCCACCCACGCCACGCCCGGTGCCGCCATCAGGGGCGCGCGTCAGCCCACAGGTGTCGGTCATTGATGCTCATGGGGCATGTGACAACTCCCATTTGCCCTCCCCCTCCACTGCATCACCCCGGAAACCCCCAGCGCGCCCACCACGCCCCAGGCCCCGGCCTCACCACTTCTTTGACTTGGAAATCACCTGCGTGACCTTACGGCTCCTGACTGGCCGGCCGCCTCCTCAGCCGGGCGGCCTGGGTAAAGTCCCAGCTGACTGCCCGAGCCCCTGCCGCCCCCTCGTCCCTTTTACTTCGCGTGGACACACGGCGACCCGGCTCTATAAAAGCACGTCTGCTCCGCCCTGTCACGCTGTGGCTTATGCCTCGGGAGCGTCTAACCTGTGGGGCCTCAACACGGCTCTTGGCCTGTTCCGGTTTTTGGTCAGCTCTCTTCCACGCCCCTCCCCCTTTCGTTCTCGCCCGAACAGCCACTTTTCAGCCCCTGGATAACTGTCCACCTCTCCCCCAGCCACCCCCCTTCCGCTCCCCAGGGACAGTGAGGCTGGCAGCCGGAGCCCCCGCCAGTCACCCGGGCACAGCAGGGTCTGCCTTACCTCTTCACCTTGGTCTCAAGCAGGACCAGGCTCACACCCTCTGCTGGGGACGGCTCTCAGCGGCAGCCTGCAGCGTGGGTGCTGCCTGCGCCACGGTCCCGCTCTCCATGCCCGGCCCCCAGGCCGGCCCCTTTGGGCACCTCCTTCTCTAGTGAGCTTCGCGCCTTTTCTCCGCCAGCCCAGGTGCCTCAACCATTCCCACCTTGAAACAGCATCACCACACCCGTCCCACACAAAAGCAAGGCAGATGCTAAACTACCAACTCTCTGAGCCTGGCTCTAAAAGGTTCCTCACTGTCAAATCAAATGGACACCCTCTGGGTCATTTTTAAAAAAACATTTTGTGATTTTATTGTTTTTGGAATTACAGTTTCCTCCCATTATGAAATACATGCTTATTGCCAAAATCTTGAAAAGAACAGAAAGTGAACACACAAACACACACACACCCTTCAGCCATAGCCCTAATAAAGTTACCCACTCCCTCGGCACATTTCCTCCCTGAAATTCTTGGGCACTTTCTATAGGTGAGATAGTCCCACTTTTACCTCACTAAGCGCCACTGCACTTCGCAGAGTGGCTGCTCTGTCTTCCCGCTAAACCGCCCACAGCACCACATCTGATCCCCCTTTTCTCCAATCTTTCGGCCGCTGGCCTCCTCAGGGCCTGCTCTCCCGCCTGCCTGCTCCACATGCTTTTGCCCAGAGAACCATCTCCCATCTTGACTTTTTCCTCCAGCCTCTAGAATCCTAAATGCAACCACTACTCTGTCACCTATACTGGGTGTCCCACGGGCACCTCGAGCCAGCCGCTCTGCAGAGCTGACCTCGTCCTCCCGCTGACAGGAGCCTCCAGCCCTGCTCCATCCGGTTCTGGTGGCGTCGCACCCCCAGCCCAGGCCAGAACCAGGACCGCGTGGCTCCTGCCTCTTCCGGTGTCTCCCCCACCCTGAGCTTTGGTGACTGCGCTTCCTTCGCCTTTCTTGGACCTGCCACTCTTCACCCTCAGTGTCACTCATTCCCGCAGTTCCAGCCCTAACGGTCTCTGTCCTGAACTCGGCCAGCCCACGGCAAGCTTCCGAGTGGAACCTGGCACAGGTTTCCCCACGCGGGCATTTCACTGTCACTTCAGACTTGGTGCCACCCGTTGAGCTCATGCCCTTCCTCGTGCTGACAGCCATGCCCCTTTCAGATTTCCTAGCCCCTAATGCCTCGTTTCACCCTCGCCCACCCCTCCCCCGCGGAGAGCCAGTGCGAGCTGTTGCTGCCGCGCTGGGCTCCAGGAGCAGCTTGTCCTTGCTCCGAGGACAGCCCAGGGCCCGCGCGACCGGCCCAAGTTTCCACCTGGTTCTGCTTCACCCCCACAAGGCCCACGAGCCTGTAATTTAAGTCTGCGGAATGCAGACCTCGGAGCGCTTCCACACTGCTCCTTCCACAGGAAGACCCTCCTCACGGCCTGATCCCCTCCCCGCGACCTCCTATCCCATCCGCTTCAGTCTACAAGTTCCTTTTTCTCAAAAGGTTTTCCGGACAGTTCTCCTTCCCCGAGTTAGGGGAGAGCCCCTGCCCTGTGCTTCTGGAGCATTCTGTGCTTACCCCGACTTCGCCCCGAATCTGAGTGTTCTAATCGTCTGCCCGCCCACCCTCGCGGTGGCCTCCTAGTCCGTGCGCTCCGTGAGGACAGACACTACCCTGGGCGCTCATGGCAGGTGTGGCCTGACGCCTCTAAGGCTCTGTCTCAGCAGCTCTCCTGCCCACCTGGCGCCGCCGGGGCGGCTTCTCCCAAGCCTCATCCCCTTGCCGAGCGCCGGCTCTTCCTGCCCGCGCACCTGTGCCAGCTTCCCTTTTCCTTTTCCTAATAAACTGTCCTCGTAAAGTGTAAACCAAAACCAAAACCAAAACTCCTAAGTTCTCAGAAGATACCAAGCCCAGGGCGACACCAAAGCCAGCCTGCCAGGGAGCCCGCCGCTGGTGTCTTCTCCCCTGGCTGGGCCTGACCTACCAAAACGGGGTCTGACCAGCCAGCTCTCTTCTTGGTGACCCCTCGGTGTTTCCCAGGCCGAGCGCACGCCCCTTCCTCTGCCCGCGCCTGTCCACCCGGCTGGCCCGGCCTGCGCTCCCCGACTCCCCGGCCCCACCACCTCACCCTGCTGGAAGTGTTGCTCTCTACTCCCTCGCCCCATTTCACCTTCGCTTTCTGGAAAAGGTCCTGTCTGTCGCTACTCGGAGCCTCCTGACCCCGCCCCTCCCCATGCAGGCAGGGGTGAGCCCGCTCCCCTCAGGGCCTGTAACTTGGGAAACTGCCTTTTGTCTTCTGGTTGTCTGACGCCAGTGGCGAGACCTTCACAGACTCCTGAGGAGGCCTGAGGCGATGTCAGCAAGCACAGCATGGGGCTGGGCACCGCAAAGAACAGACTTTTAGCAATTGCTAACTCCTGTCCTCAGGACTCTGGGGAAGGCCTCCACGCCACAACCTGAACACTTCCCTGCGGCCTCGGTGTGGTCTTCCACAGGCTGTCCTCTTGGAGGAAGCTTCCACACGATCACTCATATTTTAGCACGGCGCCTGGCACGCTGTGGCCAAGTACCAAGTAACTGGACTATGCCTATTGTTCAAGACCCAGTTCAACTGCCACTTCCTCCACTAATTACCTAAGGAGTCCAGCCCGTCAGCCTTCTCAGAGCTCGTTACTACTGCCTGACTAGTCCCACGCTGCGTTAGGTGGCAGTGGAAGTACTGTCTCAGGAAGCTTTAAGACCCTCCAGGGCAGACACGTCTCTTGCATTGTTCATCTGCCCAACAGCTGTATTTCTGATGGCGAATGAGTGTTCAACAATGACTTGAATGGATACTCCTGTTCCCGCGTGGGAGGCCTCCCGGTGTTAGTCACCCAGCTCTAGGTACATCAGGCTTATTAGTAGCTCAGCTCCTGCCACGCCTCCCCTGGGCTCCTGGAATTTGACTTCAACTACATTCCTTTGTTTTTATTTGTTTGCCATTGTTATGTTTCCCAAGGGATGAGCTCTTCCCTTTCCTGTCGCCTCCTCCAGGCCCTACAGAGGGCACTGTGCGCGGGGCCTCGGGCTCACTGTAGCTACCACCTTCCCTGGCAACTCTCCAGGGTATTTATTTCTCCCTTGCCTGTTTCCCACGCCCAGGCCATAGCAGCTTAAAATAAATGCTGGACAATAATCACGGTGACTTCATCCCCGCCCCCATATCAGACGGCCCAGCTGAGAGGCGTGTCAGTGCCATCATCACTTAACCGCCTGGGGGCGTGGAAGAACCCCCTACCCCACTCTCGGAATAAAGATTATAAAACACGGGCCTCCCTGGCGTCGCAACGGGTTAAGTCTCAGCCTATGAAGCTGTCTGCAGCCACTGCAGCAGAAGTTCGATCCCCAGCCAGGGAGCTCCCCACAGGGCACAGCAGGCCTCTCCTGACTCCCCGCTGCTCCCCTCAGCAGTGTGTTTCAGTAGATTCACCTGTTCTGCTCCCCACTCCATCTCTGGTGAATCCTCTCATCCCCACACCTCAGTTCCTGTATGCATAAATAAATAAATAAATCTTAAATATTATAAGACACCGAGTTACATATACAGACAGGAATAGCTGTTTACACCACGGCACGACCAGGCTGCCCCATGGCCTACCCCTGCAGTGGGAGGGGAGAGGAAGGGCACACTTTAACTGAAATAGCTGCACGTCTGACACCAGGACTTCCAAGGCTGCAGCTTAGGACTAAGGACCAGGCAAGCCAGGAGTCCTGGAAACATCCCACCAGCGCCCAGGCACTAACAGCCTCCTCAGGAGCTCTGCCGCTAGCTCTAAGTGGCTGCTACACCTCAGTGTCCTGACCTGCACTAAAATAAAACTCAGTGATGCCACGGTCAGCCTTGGTGATCGCGGCCCCAGCTGCACCCGCCTGGCAGACAAGCCAAGGGGCAGCGCCAGGCTCGGAGAAGCCCTGGGGCCTGGGGGCGAGCGGTGCGGCCTCCTGGCGGGAGCGTTTGCGCATCGCCTTGCGCAGCCTGTGAGCTGTCTCAGAGGTGTTCCTCCAGAAGGGCGTAAGGCCCCTGAAGCGGGAGCATCTCTCCCTGCCCCTTCTGCACCTCATGCCCCTCAGGCGTCTGGCGCGCTGTCCACGAAGAACGGTGGTCAGGAGGTGCCCGCCCCTGGCTGAGTCACAAAAGGAAACCAGCAGCACCCTGAGGAGCCGGACACTTATCTGAGAGCGTCAGGTTAAGGAGCAGAAGTGGGTTAGGCTCTGCTGACATCCTGGCCTCGCTTATCTTCCTTCACGCATAGGCACTCAGAAGCCGAGCACACTGGGAAAATGCGATAAATTTGGGCTGTGGCGGGGGCAGTCTGCGCTGGGGCTCCTGTGGCAGCGGCTCCGCCCCGCTCCAGAGCCGCCTCCGGCTTCCTTCAGCAGCAGCTGACCAGCAAGGCCGGGCGGGGAAGCGCCACCGCGCCTCCTGCTGGCCGCCGGCAGGAAGACCTGCGCTCACCTGGGCAGAGAGCAGAGGTCGCGTCTCCCTCAGACAAGACTCACAAGACTCGCAAGGAAGAAGACTGAAAGGGGAAAAGGAAGAAGGGCTCCCTTTTTTGCTTAGCAAGGATTAAGCTTTGGGTGTCAATGAACCCTTTAGCTCAAATCCCTTCTATCCCTCATTTTTGGAGCCAAAGCCTGAGGTTGGTGCATCCGCACATCAGCTACAGCAACGGGGTGGACGTGCGCCAGGAAAGCCCTCCTGTGCACGCCAGCACCCCCGCACCGAAGAGAAAGCAGGAGACCCAGCCACACCCCACAGCAAGGGCCCCACAGCAGCCTCTCCCCTGAATGGGGTCCTCAGTCCTTTCTCCCCTTCCCCAAGCCCCAATAAAACACACCAACTGCTTCAGAGTGTTTCTGGGTTGGGTTTTTTCGTGGGTCTTCTTTTTTTTTTTTATTTCAAATGCGGAAAAAGTCCCTCGGGCTCCGTGGGGCTCCCCACGCTCACTGCCCTTCCCACGGCAAACCTATTTCGAGGACGGCTCTTGCTTCCCCTCTGTGAACAAGGAACGGGGGTCCGCAGCCCGCCGGGAGCTGTCGTCGTATTTACAGGCTGGGTCCTTCTATCCGACACCAGCTTCCCAGCCCCCAGCGAGCAGGGGCGCGGCACAGGGCTGACCGGGACCCCCATCTTCAGTCTACACCA
>PVIJ01009013.1:11478-29038 GCA_004024925.1 Scalopus aquaticus | reverse complement strand
CAAGGGGCTCCATGCGCTGGGACACCGACGGGCAGGGGCTTCTGCCTCTCCAGCCCGCGCCCGAGCCACCTCCTGACCCCTGGCTGCAAAAGCAGGGAGGGGCAGGAGCCAGCACAGGACCCAGGGGGGCAGCGTCTCAGGATCTGGCGGAGCCCCGGGCAGCATCACTCAACTTGGCCACTGTGGACGAACACAGAAGAAGAAAACACTGTCAAGTGATAAGGGAGAAACCTAAGTCCATCCCAGTCTTCACCCGCGATCTGACTCTCCACACGCACTAGCTGCCTGGTGTGCGCCTCAACCCAGCCTCAGAGAGTGGTTCATAAAGGAGGAGGGCAGAAGGTGGGGGAGAGGAAAGATGGGGGAGGGAGGGAGAGGAGGGCAGGAGGAGAGAGAGGGGGAGAGCAGGGAGGGAGGGAGGAAAATTTTAGCCTTTCACTATTCACAAAACTAAATGTCTCTGCCTTTCTAGAGATACCCAGGAAAACAGAGGAACACTCCCTCAGACAAGGGCAGAGTAACTGGGGGCTCGCAGGGCTCGGCACAGGAGGGGCTGCGGCGGCCTGCCGGCGGGCGGCGGGCACTGCTCTGGGTGGGTGTGATCGCCAAGGTCTGAGCAGGCGCCTTGGACGTGACAGGCCCGGCTCTGCGCCAGCTCTGGCCTCCTGCCGCGCACACAGGTGCAAACACAGAACAAGGTGGGTTGTTTCTTTGTTTTAGTTTTGAAGCCAGGTGGAGAGATGGAGACGAATAAAATTTCTGACTTTCCCTTTTTTTCTATTCTTCCCTGAACACCAGACTACAGCGCCCTCAATCTTGAGGATTCAAATCGACCAGTAGAGAAAGCAGCTCAGACAGAAAAGAAGTACAAAATTCGAGAAGATCGGAGATGAAGAAAACGTACAAAATTATATATATATTTATATATATAATAACATGACATATCTATGTACAGCATGGCTGGGACGGTCGAGGAAACTGTACAAGGATGTCCCGCACTCCCCTTCCCACATGGACTTTGGACTAAGGAAGACAGCATGAGGAAATGGAGCAAGAAACACAAAAATTATATACAATTACAAGTGACAGTGTGGGGCCAGGGGGTCGAGGGACCCTGCTCTCTCTGTTCCTTGCTCGCCAGCTGCCCCCGCCACGCGCATGTCAGCCCGGGCTGACCGGCTGCTGGGCACGGCCCACCCCGCGCATGCGCACCCCAAGTTCACCGCTCCCAAGTCCATCGGGTGCGGTGTTTGGCCTATCAGAATGTCTGAGGTAAAGGGGCAAGGGAGTTAGAGCCTCGCTCTCTGAGCAGAGCGCCCACGCTGATCCTGTCGTAACCAGCAGGTTGCGCTAAGATTTGGCTGAGCTGGTGACAACGGGATCACCCCCCTCACCGGCTTGTGACTCAGCGTGGGGACCTCCCTCCGCAGACAAGCTGGGTCACTGAACTCTAGGAAGGCAGACTTCTCAGGGCCCTGCTCCTGACACCCTCCCCAGCTGCCTCGCAGGTGAATCATCTCCTAGAAACCTGCTGCTCCAGCTCTGCGGGAGTGCTGAGCCGGGGCCAGCTGTCTATGCCCTTCTCGTGCTCCTAACAATACACCTGGCACCCGAGGCCATCTGGGGGCCCCCTGCACGTGGCTGGGCATGTGTCTTGAGGCCCACGCTCCCGCCAGGGCAGCTTTTTAGCGCGGAGAGGGCAAGAAGGTTCCTGGGCTTGCTTGTACATTTGTTTGGTCTTAACCCTTCAGCCCGTGACTTCCGCGGACCTGACTGAATTCACGACCTCCAATCTCAGCTCTCTCCCCCGAAGTGGTCTTCAGCCACCCCGCTGCGGGCTCACTCGTGGGTCTTCTTCAGTTTTACGTGAGCAGCGCAGCTCTCCAGCTAGCATTTTTAGGATTTTAGAAGCCGAATCGATTTTCCTTAGATTCAACTCTATTTTAGAAATGAGGAACTAGAAATCCAGAGAGGTTACAAGACTCAACCAAGGTTACACGTCAGTTCTGCCAAAACTGAGTGGGACCCAGATATCCTGCCTCCTGACCCAGTGCTCTCCCACTACCCCATGATACCTACAAAAGCAACATGCTGGAAGAGAGAGAGAAGGTGCCCGTTTTATGCGAATAATTTCCCAATCTTTACATTATTTAAGAGCCATGACAGACGGCATGAGACACTAAGGGCAGTTAAGTGGGCACTGTAGTTTTATGCAAGCAAATCAATTTTTCTTTTTGAGGAGTCTCTAAATCGGCCATAATAGGAACACGAAGCAGCAGCAGCCTAAGGGACAGCACACTCAGCAGCGCAGAGAACAGACCTCATCCAGCTGGCCACCCAACCCTCCCAGCTGTGCCAGGCTGGCCTTAGGGGGTAAACCTGTCGGATGATTCCCAAGACTTAGCCTCGCCAAATTGGGGATATTCTCTTCCCAAAGGAGAAATCACCCCCAGTTTCTCATAGGAAGAAAAAGAGTTTGCAGCATTACCCCATCCTGGTCTCCTCTTTCTGGGCCCCTACCTGGGCTACAGCGAGGGAGTGGAAATCTCAGCTTAACCAAAGAAACGAAATCAGAGCTCCTCTTCGACCCGAGCACCTTCTCAGCAGCCCCCGGCAGAATCACAGTCATTTCTGGCTAGCAAGCTGAGAAGATCTAACTAGGTGCCCATTTCGTCCTGCCTATGATATACAAAAGTCCAGCGGGTGAGGAAGGGGAGGAGGAGAGGGGCCCAGGTTACCCCGCAAGCTTGCTGGTGACGAGCGAGGACTTTCTCTGGGGCAGATCCTGTGGGGTGGGGATGTGGTCACCAGTCACCAGGTTCTTGTCTGGTCCCGCACTGGGCAGCTGCTTATTCTTCATCTTGGCTTTGGCCATGTTGTAGTCTCCTGAGTCAAAGTACTTTTGCTGAGAGACAAGACGAATGTTCAGGTGAGTGAGCAGCTCTGGCCTCCTCACCAGCAAGCAGACTCCCATCTATTACAAGCCCTCACCCACACTCACATCTTTCAAGTCTTCTCTGATTAACTTCACGCGCTCGCAGCTTAGCATTAATTATATGTATTTATGCCTTCTCCATGACGTGCTCTTACATTTCCAGGCGGGTAAGCAGTTTCCCAGCCAGAGCATGTATTTTTGGAGTTAGGAGGTACTCCCTACTTCTTTTATACCCACAGCCTTTGTAGCCTCATCAGCACAGGATGATTTAACCAAATCACTGACTATTCACAAAGGCTTACTGAGGAACTGTGGGCTCGGTGCCAGGGAAACAAGACCCCGAAGGGTCCGTCTGGGGCTACCCTAGCGATCAGCAGGGAGCGACCTCAAGCCAACAACCTCAACATGAAAATTTTTCTCTCAGATCCTGAACAGATACTGGGCTTGTTCATGAGGCAAATGTCCTTTCCTCTGATTCTCACCACTCCCACACATGTTCCAGGGCTGTGGCGGCCTGCCTACGCCTGCCTTGCCAACAGCAAGGTAAACTGCGGCTCAGCACCACATCATCTTCTGTGACTAAGACTCAACAACTAGGATTCTCCAGAGGGATCTGTTTCACTCTCCATTTTCTCCACACAGGGAAACACACTCCATTTTAGTGACTTCCAGCTCCTCAGTCAGCCTTAGGTCTCTCTGGGGACTGAGGAACCTCATCGGGAGGTAGATGGCTAGGAATGTGGACGCTCCAGGTAGAGGACCACTGCGGACAGGAAAAATAAGCCTCTTAAGGGAGTTCAGTTAATGGGTGGTGTAACCTCACGGGCCTGAAGAAACCTATTATTCATTCAGGTTGAGGAAACTGCAGGACAGCTGACTCGATCCTTTCCTGAAATGATGTACCCCCAAATTTAACTGATCCTAAAAAACCAAACTCCTACCACCTAAACAGGCAAATGCCTGGGGGCAGTTCAGCATACCAAATCTCTCAATCCTTATTTCTCCAACTCCCCACCTCCCCAGCCCACAACCCCTACCTTACTAAGCCTATTTCCTATAAAGGAAATCAGAAGCTACCCAATACCACACCAGGGATTGACAACAATGTGCCTTGCTCTCCGTAAGTTTCTAATTCTTCTCTCCTACTGCCCAACACAAAACCACCAGCTCAGCACTCAGCAGAACCGCTACAGATCTCATCTCTAACAACCCCCTTTGGCTGGTAAGTAAGAGCGTGGGCCCCATACCCCTTTCTGGAGTCTCTTCATAAGGAAGTCGGAGCCTCCAGGCTTTTGTCCTAGGCTTGGATATTTGGCCTTTAGCTTTGCCTCCTCGGCTCTCTCAGGGAGAATACCTTCCTTCTCCTGCGTGTCCTGGAGAAAAAAAAAAGGGTCAATAAAATTAAAGACTGAGACCAACTGCTTCTAATATCTGATAACCTTTATACTAATCAACTTTTCCTGGGGATCCACCCACTTGTAAACACACAATCTTCACTGTGCTTTTCTTAAAGCTAAACCTTTGTTCCTAGCCCTAAGGCTCGAGAGACTGTACTGAGAAGAAAAAGACAAGTCGAACCTCACACTAAGCCCAGGAAACCACCTCAGTCACCTGGAGTACTGGTTAAAGGCAACAGCTAACACCATGCCTTCACTGCACAGCGAACATAACGCTCATCACAGAAGCTAGGAGATGCGGAGAGAAAAGGGCCAGTCAGGGCTCCTGGTGATGCGGGTGTTCCCGGCGGTGACAGGTCACGGGGGAACTTCGAGGGGATCACTCTACTGAGTTGGGCCCTCCTCATTCCGTCTGAGAGAGTCATCTGGTCAGTCTCTGTGGGGGCGCCAGCTCTGTGTCTCCAAAAACCTCCACCTAGCGGTGGGGCAGTGTTGCTTTAGCATTTCTATAAAGACCATAGCGGGAAGGTGGGAAGTAAACAGGGAAAGCCAGTTTCCAACCTCAGGAAAATTAAGATTCTGTAGGTTCTCTCGCATTTACCCACTCATTTTTGCCAAAAAATCAGCACCCTCCCCAGGGGGTAAGTGATGTTGCTTTGGGGAATATGCCACAAGCGCAACTGGGCCGCAGGGGGCAATGCCCCCAGGTGTTACTCTCTTCCTGCTTTTTGTGGGCCCAGCTGCCTTTTATCGACTTCTTAAAAGGACCTGAAATCAATTTCCTAGCTCTTTAGTGGAATTACATCCCCTCCTCTGGAAAAGCTGCAGCTATGACACCAGGTGTATCTCACGAACCAACGAGCCCGGTGATAAATGTTTCCAGTCAAATGCAACCCCCAAGAGGAGGTTCATCGGGCGCGTTTCATGCCGGGGCCCAGCACCACCGCCTCGCGGGTGCGGCTACCACGGCGGCCGCCTCCGCGTCTTTTCTAGGCTCACCCCCATGTTCTCTCCTTGGAAACCTTTATTTTCTAGTTTTCTTCCTTCGTTCTTGAATCTTAACCCCCACTATTCTGACTGAAGCTCGAGTTCTCGTCCATCCCGTTCGGGTGTCACAGAAGGGGGGTGTCAGACACCGACCACCCCCAAGCTCGGTCTCCCGAGAAAGTTGCCGCCTCCAGCCAACCCCTGATCATCACTCTCCTCCCTTGCCCGATGCGGCTCCTTCTTAAACGTCTTTGCCGCGACCTGTGTCCTCCTGCGGCTTTGGGGTGAGGGTCCCGGCCCGGGCGTCGGGGCGCCACCCCCACATCCGACAACACGCAGCACCTCCCGCGACCACCGGCCCCTTCATTCACCCACTCTTCCCGAACACCCGCCCCGCGCCCGCGCCCGGCCAATCACAGCACAGCTTCGGTGCGTCGACCGGGTGAACCGCTGACCAATCAGGAAGGGTACGGCCCTGACTGACAATCGACCTAACTAACCAGGAGCCAGAGCAGCGAGTCTTGTTGCAGCTCACCCAGCGTGACGCAGGAAGTGGCCAACCCCTGCGGAGCCCGAGACCATGGCGACCAATCCGCACTGGTGGGAGACCGTCTCCCGCCCCATCACGCTCGCCCCCGGCTCGCCCGCCCGCACCCCCTCCATTTCACCTGCTTCTCTTCGCCGGTCTCCTCCGCAGGGTTCGCCTCTTCTTGTTTCTGGGACATGGCGGGGCCGGGGCTGTGGGCTGTCGGGGACCCGGGAAATCAACCGGAGGAGGGAAGGGGGAGGGGAAACGGGGACAACCTGCGCTGCTTCTCCGGCTCCTGTCACTAGGGTTGCTCAGTTAAAATGGCGGCCCTGGCCTGTGACGTTGCGGCCGCCCCTTCCCTGCAGAGCCAATGGTAGTGGAGTAGTCGGGGCTATGACGTAACGACCCACCAATAGTCGCCGACTGGAGGTGGGCTCTGTGGGGACGACGGGCAAGCGGGAGCACCAATCTGGAAAGAGAGTGAGCCGCAAGGACCAATTGTAAGCCCGAGGGGCGGTGCCGCCAGCTCGGGCCGTTTTGCCGTGTCGGTGGGCTCGCGCTTCCTTCCGCTGCTCCGCCTGGGCCGGCAGCTTTGCGAGCCCCACGCCGGAGCGTGGAGGGGTCGAGAGTTTTCCTTTCAGGTGGAGCGGGAGGGTTCAGCTTCGCGCAGTGCGAGCGGGAAGTTGTCAGTCTCTTCCCAGTGGCATGGAGGGTGGAGTGGACCTCAGGTGGTGGCCAGCGCGCGTCCACTGTGGCGCGGAGAGGGGTCCCCGACCCGAGCCGTCTCGCTGGCCAAATGGCTCACGTGCCATGACTCACCTTACACCTTATACCTGTGGGGCGTCCGTGAGGTCCAAGCTGGAGCCACAGAGCAACTCTACGTGCAGGGCAAAGGGAGAATAGTCACTGGCCTGAGTCACAGCGACGCGGCTGACTTTGCAGGGACGAGACTGTTCCGAGGCCGTCTCTGTCCTCAACTTGGGTGGGTGGGTGGGTGGGGGAGGGTGGCCACGGTGTGCCCAGGTACCCCAAATGCCAAATACTAAATAGACAAATATTTCTGGTGTTGACCAAAAGCATAGCCTTTAATATTAAAAACAAACATTGTTATACTGATACTGGGCAAAAGAGGCTTCAAAATTGGCCAAAGGCAGTGCCCCAATTGCTTACTGGTCACTATCTTGGTTCTACACCCGCGCGCGCACAATTGCAAGACTACTGAGGCTTAGGGAACAATCCCAATGGGATTTATTTGACAAACGGAAAAACAGAGTTACTGAAGTCAAAATAGGGCCGTTTAACTTACTTAAAGCAATACTCAGTCCTTTTAAGTCCCAAAGAAGTAACAACGAAGGTGACATCTCCCAGCCACTGCCGACGTGGAGCTCCTCTTCCAAACAGTAGGCCACACGTGGAAGATGGCGTCTTTCTGCCTCTGCAGACGCACAGCAATCAGACTGTAGGCAGGTTCCAACTCATGAGGACCACACAGAACACAACTGGAGATGCTCCCGGAGCTGCCGTGGTCCCCAGCACCGCACCAGGCCAACAACACTGCAGACAGCAGCTACAGCGGCCAGACGCCCCCCAGACCACACTCGGGCATTTTAGGAAGGCGCCCACGTTAGGCCTCTGCCTTCTTCCTTCGGCTGCAGTAAAGACAAAACTAGGAGCAGTTTCCATCGCTTGGCTATTTGCAAAGCCTCCGAAGTCGCTGGCCCCAAAGTCACTGAAGATCCGAAAAATGCTCAATCCAAAACTCTGCATCCTGGCGGCTGCTTATTCTTTTCCTCCATCATGGCGACTGAGTCTCCTTCTTCTGTCCTTTTAATTTCTCATCAGAATCTCCACCCCAAACTGCAAACTTAGCATTTTCCCTGGGGCTTTTCATTCTCATCAGCAACCCCCTCCAGGGGGCACCAACTTTACAGGACTTTGGACTCGGCCCGGTTACACTAATACTAGTAACACTGCAAAATTCACACAGAATTTAAATTTCCCGGACAGCTTCTTGGGGCTTGCCTGGGGGCTGTCCATTTTTCTGTATAATTAGCCACATTTTTACTGGGAAAGTTAAGTGCTGGAATACACAGATAACTACACAAGGGAAATCTGGGAGTTTTGAAATGTGTTGATAGAGAGCTATAGAGGTGCAAAGGAAAGTTCTTATATTCAAGTTAGGGTTTAAAAGACTCATGAAAGGTGGTGCTTGAATGAGCTTTCGAGCATTTAGCAGTGTCCCAGGGAAAGATGAAGGGAGCACCGGTATTCCAGAGCGTGGGCACAGCCTGAGCTCCCTAACGCCCAGGGCTTTGAATGCCAGCATATGGAATTTCATGAATCATTTCATCATCATGAGAGCTGTTTAAGGTTTTTAGGCCAGAGAGTGGCAGATCAGAACTGCTCTTCGGGAAGATGAACTGTTACTAATAAAAAGCACTCAGAATCCCAAGCAGAAAGATGCCGGCCGTGTGCCATCCGGTCAGGAGCCCACTGCCCTACTCCAGGTGGGGGATGATTAGGATTAAAACTGGAAACGTGGTAGTTGAGGAGAGACACCATGACCCTAATCGCAAAGGCCTGTGGAGACAGGATTCACTGGGTTAGCAGCTGGGAATACAAAGATTGGAGGCAGCTGCGTGCCCCAGGGTGAATATTTGTAAACAATAACTCCAAGAAGAGGCTTATTAATATGAGGCTGGAATTAGAAGCAGATAGATTTTGAAGCCACTGACTTACTAAAAGCCAGGGAGCCATTTCCTGGAGCTAGGTGGACACTGAACATTTAGGATAAATGGCCATTGAGATCTCCGCATCTGAAATGTTAGGGTCCCAGCTGGCGTTTGGGAGAAAGCAGAAGCCGAGTAGGAGTAGCCGTGAACTTCTTCACATAAGTCGGGTTGTGGAAGTAGGTGGGATTGTCTACAGTGAAAGCAGAAAAAGAGGGCCCCACACAGACACCTGGGAAAGTGAGCAAGAAACAGACGAAACATGGAGAGTGGTGGGGAGAAACCACACGAGGAGCAGTAACTGCATTTTGAGTTTTTCTCTCCATTAGACCCTTCTCTTTTTCTGAGGACTTTGCCCACCCTCACAAAAGAAACTAACAAAACCCCCTCCCTCTGCTCCCTCTTCATCACCCTAATTCCTTCCGTTAATGTTAAATGTTGCCACCACCTCCTCCTTTCTAACCACTTGCAATGAAATTTTGTCCTCTCCATTTTAACTTCTCTGTCCCTTCTGGTTTGTCTCCTCACCGCTCTGGATCGTCTGCCTTTGTTTCTTGCCCACTTTCCCAGTGTCTGTATTGGGACCTCCCTTTTTTTCCTACTTTGGCTTTTGGCAGTCCCACCCACTTCCCGATTTTGCAAATAAGGCTGATACGAGAACCTGTGGAGAATGGCAAGTCACACGCAGCTGTTCAGGTCCCAGGAGCTGAGGAGATTTAGAAGTTGTGCTGAAGGGGCCTCCCTGGTAGTGCAGGGGTTGTCTCAGCACTATGAAGGGATCACCAGCCACTGCAACATGAGTTTGATCCCCAGCCAGGGAGCTTCCCAAAGGGCGCAGCAGACCTCTCCTGCCTCACCCACCACTCCCCTCAGCAGTGGATTTCAGTGGATCCGCCTGTTCTGCTCCCTGCTCTGTCTCTGGGGAGTCCTCTAACCCCTGCCCCCAACACCTCTGGCCTACACCCCAGCTCTTGTATGCGTAAATAAATAAATCTTTAAAGACAAAAAAAAAAAAAAGTTGTGCTCAAGTGTAGGGGCTTCATGAAGACACGGGGATGTCTGATTTCCAGCAAGGAAATGGCGTGTCAGATTTGGGGCTTGGAAAGATTCAACTGCTAGCTCTGTGGAGAGAGGACTGCAGGGCAAGCTCGTGACAATGCTGCTCCCGGCGGGGCTGGAGAGGCTGTGTGAGTGGAGCTGCGGAGACGGATACTGTGTGTGGCGAATGAAGCATGGCGAGGAGCCAGGGTGAGTCCTGGGTCCCTGAGGGCAGGGTGCTGCCCTCGAGATCACGTGGGGAAGAGCAGACCCGAGGGGAGAGCCCTGGAGAGGAGAGACCTAAACTTCTGACATGCCTACCCTGACTCTTTTGGTCTTTTTTTTTTAATATCTGAATTGTTCAGGACAGGACCCTGATCTTTTCAGGTTGTGAGATGAGCTATCTGGGAGTAACAGTACCATTCGTCAGTGCTTGAGTAGCATCCTGCGGAAGCGTGGTCGTGGAAAGAGAGCGAGGCTGCAATACCTGGGGGAAGACGCGTGCCACTAGCGCCCTCTGCTGGGCCGCACTGGGAACACCAGGACTACCCAAGCGCTGCCCTCAACTTGCCTCCTTGACAAACGGTGCTCCTAGGATTTGTCTTAACCAGAGCCCAAGAGGAGCTAAGTGATCAGAACAATAGCGTTCAAGATAACTTTCAGAAAAGTCACATCACAACTCATACAAATGAGGGAATCGGGAAGAAGCTACCCTGCTTTAGAGGGAGCCCTGGAGACATGTAGACCTTGCCCCGCGCCACCTGATGGCCTCCGGGTCAGCCCTGCAGGGCAGCGCGTCCCCAGAGGCTCCCCATGAACGTAGGTGAGCACCAGGCTGCACCCCCTGGGCTTGTCGGTGCACTCTGTGTTTGCACAACCACACGAAGAGTCAAAAAAGGCACTGTCAGCACCTACCCGACTCTGAGCAACGCCTGACCGAATAGGAACTAGGGTAATGGGTAGTGGGTCCAGAGCTCTCTTCTGGGTGACTAGTGATGTCAGTTCTGAAATTGATTGTGGCGACAGCGCATTGCTGTGAATAAACTAGACATCATTACATCGCAATAAAGCTACTGTAACATAGATCAAATAGATAGTTGCCAAAACATTCTGAAACGTTCAGTAAAGGATTGTCACCTACTAAAATTAAAAGGAAAGTTAAGTGGGGAAGGACGCAAATCCTTCTGTAACCACAGGAAACCCGGCTGTTCAGACTGCCCACGTCAGCACGCCGCTACCAACTGGGGGAGTATTTGCTAATAGCAGATTGCATCCTGAATAACAGCAGCCCCTGCTCGCTGCCTCCCATAAAGCCGTCACTGTTAGATTGTGTGTGTGTGTGAAGGGTTGGATTATGTTTATTTTTTTTAAGATTTATTAACTTATGCATACAAGAGCTGGGGTGGAGGCCAGAGGTGTGGGGGTGGTGAGAGGATTCACCAGAGACAGAGTAGGGAGCAGAACAGGCAGATCTACTGAAACCTACTGCTGAGGGGAGCGACGGGGAGACAGGAGAGGTCTGCTGCGCCCTGTGGTTCAGCAACCTGGCCGGGGATCGAACTCGTGCTGCAGATAGCTTCATAGTGCGGAGACTTAACCCCTTGTGCCACCAGGGAGGCCCAAGACTCTTAATTCTTAGATAAGTTCAGGCTTCACTTGTAAGTAAATGCCCTAGGACAGAACATAATTTCTTCATGGCTATAATGTGTAACTAGGTAACTCAGTGGACCGAGATGGAGACCCTACCTGGGCTTACAGCATTAGCTAGTGTTTAGTCAGTGCTGGTGTGTGCTGCTCCCCAGCCTACGTGTGTTAAATAGAGTATTTGTGTAAGCCACACGGGATGAAACAAAGGCTTGTATCCTAGCATAGGAGAGGGTGCTACTGACCTTGTGTGTAAAGTTATTTCCAGCTAAAGTGACTCCACTTGTAAAACTGCACAGGAGGTCAGAGAGCCAACAGTTGATCTTTATTATACAGAACAGGAGGCCGAATGCATTACGTGAGCAGCACTGCCGCGGACATTACGCAGATTCCAACCGGAGACACCCTCACCCGTGGGAGACGACAGAAATAAACACCCCCAGTGTTGCAAGAAGGAACTCAACTCACCTTCTACCCCCCAATCAAGCTGAAACTTTCCACAGGAAAACCTGCTTTCAATTCATGTCGAATTGTTCAATGGAAAGAAAAACAGGCAGAGACAACACGCGGCTGGAACTTTGTTCTTTGACGGAGTCAGGCTGAAGCTCTGCTTAGCCTCACACTTACAATTCGTTTCACACGAACGCTGCTATCGCTAGTCACCTACAGGATCCCTAGTGTGAAAAATGAGAACAAAGAGTTAACTGACCTGGGGAATATTGTGGGACTGGAAAGGTTTGGGGAGGAAATGAAAGTTGTAATCATCTGTTTAAATTACTTCCGACCAGGGAGACTGGCCCTCATCCTGTCGCCTGTACCAGGCCTCTGCTGGCTGTGTTCTCTGCGGCCGTCTGGACGCAGGATCCATGACACATGCCTGATATTTGCACGACTTGGTGTCTGCTGTTTTTATATTCACAAATACTGGACTTTCTACACCATCAGCTTTTGATACCAAATTGTCCCTCCATGTAGGGGTTTTCTAAATAAACATCTCTCTGCACTCACTATTGATTTGAAAAATGTTTTAGAGATTTGGCTAGAAAGATGGTTCTGTAGACACGAGACTACTGACTAGGAGGGTATCTATGGATTAAATACAGATGAAGCTACTTCCTGGTAGACAAAATCTATCAATTCATGTAGGAAGGCAAAAACAGGGAACAGAATCTGGAGTTTAGATGTACTGGCTGGAATCAGGGTGCTACTATTCAGCAATGGCCATCGACAATTCCCTCAATTCTCATTCGCAGAGACTTGGAAAGTCATCTGGAGAAATCAGGGCAGTCGTGCCAAAAGGTGGAGAGTCTCACGCTTCCTCTCTCTCCCTTACACATCGTAATGCTGATGGTGCCAAGGAGGTGGTCGAGAGATACATTTTTTTCACTTAGATTTTTGACCTAATGACTAAAGGAATAGGATAATGCTGAGAGAATAAAGAAAACATTTCTGATTCTAGAAGTGTGAGAACCAGGTAATCGAATTTAGAATATTCTCATTAGTTTAGAAAAGTAAATAAGAGAAAAATCATTAGTGAGATATATAATCCTAGAGACCATCTGCTTCAAAAATTAGTTTTTTTCCCCATTGCCCCTTATTCAAAGAGGCAGCTTTTTCAATAAGCTACATTACTTAGCAGAGTCTGGGAGACAAAGACTGCGAAAACATGTATTTAAGAGAAAAAAACAAACTTTCAATGATTTAACGAAAGGTTTAATACCTCATTCACATTCTGTGGCTAGAGAATGCCAAATCCCAGTAGGATATTCCTGCTTACCCAAAAGCATGGTGGGTGGAAATAAACCAAGAAGAGAGATGTGTACTGGGTAGGTGTGGGTCCGCCCCGGGCACCTGCCTCTGGCCTGGAGATCTGGGGAGACACGAAGTCTGCCAACAACGGCCAAGATCTGAGAAGCCCTCAAGTTGCTCTCCCCAAATCACAAGTCTGATTCAAGAGAAGGAACAAACGATGAAAATAGCTCATCACACACAAATCAGTGGTGGTCTCTCCGTCACCAGTTAGCAGGGGGCAGGAGAACGCCCCGGGGCTCACGACTTATTGAAGGCGGCCAGCACAGCCCAGATCATCTCCGAGGCGCTGTGCCTTGTCCCCTCTACTTCGGGGTCCAGTTCTACTAAGTCCTTGGCTCGGTTCATGGCCACATCGTACTTGTCATCTGCCAGAGAGGAGAAGACGTTTTCGAGCACGTCGGAGGAGTGGGCGAGCACCAGGAGCGCGAGAGTCCGCTTGTCCATGCGCTGGGGGTCGTTTACCCACCGCTCGAGCACACTGTCTTGAAGCTTCTTCACTAGGCGCTGCTTCTCTGTCGTGTTGGTCACGGGGTGAGTAGTCATGTCAAAGAGGAGGAAATTCTGCTTCTCAGTGGTCAGAATGCCCTTCTCTACTAGGTTCTTTGCAATTCGCTCTCTTACGTTTCTCAGCTGGTACTGTAATTTGAAGGGGTTCCAGGTCTCACCTACGGGGGACAGAGAGAAGGCCCGAACAACATTATAAACAACAAGACCGTTCCTCAAATTGCTAAACATGGAGCTCCCATACGACCCAGCAATACCACTTTTGGGAATTTACCCAAAGGACGCAAAAACACTAATCCGAAAGGATACATGCACCCGTATGTTCATTGCGGCACTATTCACAATAGCAAAGGTATGGAAGCAACCCAGATGTCCAAAAATAGATGACTGGATCCAGAAGATGTGGTACATATACACAATGGAGTACTATTCAGCGTGGAAAGAAGATAAACACATGCAATTTGCAGCAACATGGATGGAATTAGAGGGGATCATACTCAGTGAAATAAGCCAGAAAGAAAAAGAAAAATATCGAATGGTTTCACCTATAACAGGACTATAGGGAGGCCGGGTGGGAGAGAGACACTCAGCGGTGGGGGGGAGGTGGGGGGAGGGGAGGATAAGGGCACAAAATGTTAGAGAGGAGAATACAGGGGACCATGGAGATGGATCACGGGTGAATTGGTGGTGGGCTGCCCAAGGGGAATACAAAATGTAAAAGACATAAATAACAATAAAAAAAAATAAACAAGACCGAACACGATGTCTATAGAACATCCCACCTTTTAACCGGCACAAAACACAACCTTCTCAAGGGCACACAGCATGTTCTCTAGGATACACCAGCTGGTAAGCCACAAAATAAGTCTCAACAGATCTTGAAAGATAAATGCCATGCAAATATCTCCTAAGACCGAAATGGGATGAAATTGGAAATCAGTAACAGGTGGAAAACTGGAAAGTTCACAAACGTGGAAGTTAATCGTAAAAAACCAAAGTCTTAAAGAAGAAATCACAAGGGAAATTAGAAAGTACTTTGAAATGAGTGAAAGCAGAAGATATCAAAATATATGGAAAATAGTCAAAACAGTGCTCAGAGGGAAATTTACATGACTGTTTCATTGAAAAAGAAGAAAGCTCAAAGCAATCACTTAAGTTTATACCGTAAGGAACTAGGAAAAGAAGAGCAGAGGAAACCCAAAGCCAGCAGAAAGAGAGGGAGAACATAATAGACATTAGAATGGAGAGAAACAAAATAGAGAACAGAAGACAACAGAGAAAATCAAAGAAACTAAATGTTGGTTCTTTGAAATGTTCAACAAAATTGACAAACCTTTACCCAGACTACCAAAGAAAAGAAAGATGCAAATCACTGATAACAGAAATCAAGTGAGAATATCACACCATTACAGAGATAAATAGAATTATAAGAGAATACTCTGAAAGACTGTGTGCGTGTCAAGAATCTAGATAACCTGGAAGCAATGGACAGTTTGCTTGAAACAGTCGGGTTACTTAAGCTGACTAAAGCAGAAACAGAAAATCTCAACATCAATAGCAAGAGATTGGGTTAATAATCAAAAACCTCCCAACAAAGAAGATTCCCAGTCCAGGTGGTTTCATTAGTGAATTCTACTTAAAATTTGAGCAAGACTTAACATCAGCCTTTCTCAAATTCTTCTAAATAACTGAAGAGGGAACACTTAAAGAATTGTATTCTCTTATTGAGGTAACATTGGGTCACCTCATGATACATGATTTGGTGGTGCAGTCACACCTCTCCAGTGCATGTTACATACTATATCCCACAGCCTCCACTCTGCTCCACTGGGCACTCCCCGCCTTTGTTCCCCACCCCCATCCTTTTGCTCTGGTAGCCTCAACTATGCAGCCAGTTTTTGAGGGTTTGTTCTGGATCAGTTTTGTCTGTTCCTTTGTTTCTTTATATTCCACTGTAGGGTAGGGGGAAGAGGTATTAGGGTTTTCTGCCTACCCCCTCGGTGATGGGCCTCTGTAGGCCTACGCGCCTGCCTGATGGCTGGAGCCTGAAGAAGGGCGTGGCGTGGCATGGCATGGCATGGTGTAGTGTAGCGTGGCATGGCGTTACAGGAGTGTGTGTGAGGCGGAGACTCCGCACTAGGAAGAGGAGTGCGGCAGCAGTGGTGAGAGCACGCGGCAGAAGCAGCAGCAGTGAGACCCCAAGACGCCACCAGAGAGCCCCAAGAAGGTGAAGATTTGCTGGGGGCTAGGAGGCCTGCCAGCCTCCTGGCCCCTTGGCCCCCTTGCCTGCCTCGTACATGGGTGCCTTGCTACAAAAGATGTAATAAAAGCCTGCCAAAGCCCCCGAAGGCTCCAGGACTCGTTCTTGACCGTCTGCATGAATCATGGGGAACGTGCCCTGGTGCCAGGCTGGCACAGTAGGCTGGCATATTCAAATACGAGCGAAGGAAGCCATCAGTATCTTTTTCTCCTTCCTTATTTTACTTAGCATAATCCCTTCCAGTTCCATCCATGTTGTCAGAAATGGCACGAGTTCATCTATTTCTCTCTCTCCATACATATATGTGTGTATATTTATGTATTTGTGTGTGTGTGTGTGTGTGTGTTACTCCATTGTGCCGACATACCACATCGTCTTCACCCATTCACCTACTGTTGGGCGCTTGGGTGGGTTAACTGCAATGAACACAGGAGTGCCTATGTCCCTTTGAATTAGTGTTTTTTCAACCTTTGAAAAGATGTCTAGGAGTGGGATTGCTGGACCAAATGGTAGTTGCATTTTTAATACTTTGAAACACCACCGTACTGTTTTCCACAGGGCTGGACCAGTCCACATTCCCACAAGTGTACGAAGGCTCCTTTTTCCTCACATACTTGCTGACTGTTGTTTCCGGCCTTTCTGATGCTCACCAATGAGAGATGGCATCTCACTGTGGTGTGGGAAGCTCCCTGGCTGGGGATCAAACTCAGGCCACAGCGGCAACACCACGGTAGTGCTGAGACGCAACCCCTAGGCCACCAGGGAGGGCCTCACTTCAATATCTTGAGTTAATTTTTGTGTATTGTGTGAGATAAGTTTAGTTTCAAATTTTTTTTTTGCATGTAGTTTTCCAGACAAAATTTGTTGAAGATATTTTCCTTTCCTTGACATCTTTTTTTTTTTTTTTTAACATACAAGCTGGGGTACAGGCCAGAGGCGTGGGGCGGCGAGAGGGTTCACCAGAGACAGAGCGGGGAGCAGAACAGGCAGATCAGAAATACACTGCTGAGGGGAGCAGTGGGCGAGGCAGGAGAGGTCTGCCGCACCATGTGGGACTCTCCCCGGCCGGGTGTCGAACTCGCGTCGACGCCGCCGACAGCTTCACCGCGCAGCGCTCAACCGCTGCGCCACCGGGGAGGCCCTCCTTGACATCTTTGTTGTAGATTACCTGTCCATGTTAAGTGTGGGTTTATTTTTGGACTCTCAACTTGATTCCATTATTTTGATTTCTATAGATTATAGCATAGCTTGAAGTCCAGGAGTGTGATTCTACTGTGTGGGTTGTTTTTTTTTTTTGGTCAGAATTGCTTTGGTTAGTTGGGATCTTTTGCGTTTCCGTATAAAATCTGGTAGTGTTTGCTCTATTACTTTGATTGGGTAAGATGGCCACTTCAACAATATTAATTCTGCCACTCCAGGAACAAGGAATATTTTTCCATTTTCTTGTGTCTTTTATTTCTCTTAACCATGTCTAACTGTTTTATTGTACAGTTCTTTTACCTCCTTTGTTTTTTTTTTTTTACTTTTTTTTTTTTTTAAGATTTATTTATTTATACATACAAGCTGGGGTACAGACCAGAGGTGTGGGGCGGCGAGAGGGTTCACCAGAGACAGAGTGGGGAGCAGAACAGGCAGATCAGAAATACACTGCTGAGGGGAGCAGGGGGTGAGGCAGGAGAGGTCTGCCGCACCATGTGGGATTCTCCCTGGCCGGGTGTCGAACTT
>PVIJ01009013.1:0-11378 GCA_004024925.1 Scalopus aquaticus | reverse complement strand
CTTTTACCTCCTTTGTTAAGTTTATTCCTAAGTATTTAATTTTTTTGATGAAGCTGAATGGAATTGTTGTCTGGATTTCTTCCTCTTCTAGTTCACCGTACAGAAATGCAACAGGTTTTGTATACTGATTTCATAGCCTGGCACTTTATTGTAGTGATTTATTTTTTCTAATAGTTTCTTTATCATGTCATCTGCAAACAGTGATAGTTTTACTTCCTTTTTTTCCAGTTTGGATTCCTTTTATATATTCCTCCTGTCTAACTGCAGTAGTTAGGCCTTTTAATACTATGTTGAATAGTGGTGGTGAGAGTGAAAATCCATGTCTTTTATTTGGTACTAGGAAAGGATTTGTTTTTCTCCATTGAACATGATGTTAGCAGAATATGATGTACAGCTGGGTCATACAGACTTAATTTTATAGAGGGTTTTTATCATAAATGGATATTGAATCTTATCAAATGTTCTCTGAATTTATTGATATGATCATATGATTTTTATCTTTCCTTTTGATAATGACTTTTTTGGTGGATGCTAACCCACACTTGCATTCCTGGAATAAATCCCACAGTCGATGTGTATGTTCCTTTTGATGCGTTGCTGAATTCAGTTTGCTAAGATTTTGTTGAAGATTTTTATATCTATGTTTATCAAGGATATTGGTCTGTAGTTTTATTTTTTGTGATGTCCTTATATGCTTTTGGTATAGAGGACTATTGACCTCATAAGATGTGTTTGGAAGCATTCTTTTTCTATAGCTTTTTTGAAGACTCTGAGTACAGGTATTAGTTCATTTTTGAAGATTCGACAGAACTCATTAGTAAAACCATCTGGTCCTGGGCTTTTGTGTTTTGGGTGACTTTTGATTGCTGCTTCAAGTTCCGTGGTTGCAACTGGTCTGTTCAGGTTCTCTATTTCTAACTGATTCAGTCTTGGAAGGTTGTGTAAAAGTCTAAGAATTTGTCCATTTCTTCTAGATTATCCAATTTATTAGAATAAAGAGGTTCATAGCACTCACATGGTCCTCTGTATTTCTCTTCTAACTTCAATTTTGTTCTGGTCCTATTTATTAGAATTTTCACTCCTTTTTCCCTCTGTGAGCCCTCCTAAATGAGCAAAGGATTTCAATAGACATTTCTCCAAAGAAGATATACAAACGGCCAATAAGCTCACGAAAATGTGCTCAACATCATTAATCATTAGGGAAATGTATCAAAACCATAATGATATTACTTCATAGTTACTAGGATGGCTATAATTAAAAACAAAACAAAATATAAAAAATAACAAGTGTTGACAAAGATATGGAAAAGTTGGAACCTTTATGCCAGAATATAAAAGGGTGCAACCTCTAAAGGAAACAGTTTCTCAAAATACAGAACTATCATATGCTGTAACAATTCTAATTCTACGTATGTATCCAATAGGAGTGAAAGTTGGGACTTGAACAGCTATTTGTATACCAATGTTAATAGTCACATTATCCACAACTGCCAAAAGATGGAAATATTCAAAGTGTCCATTAACAGATTAATAAACAAGATGTGATAGGTGTGTGTGTGTATATGTATATGTATGATTAGTCAGCCATAAAAAGGAGTTAAGATTTTAATAAATGCTACATGAATGGTCCTCGAAAACATTATGCTTAGTAAAATAAGCCAGACATAGAAGGACAAGAAATCTAAGATTCCACTTCTGTGAGTTAGCTCGTATAGAGAAAGTCATGGGGACAGAAAACAGAAGAGAGGTTGCTAGGGAACAAGGGTTGAGGAAGAGGCATGTTTGGGATGATAAAAAACTTTGGGTGGAGAGAGAGGTGATGATTACACAATGCTATGGATATATTTAATGTCACTAAATTGTACACTGAAGAATGGCTAAAATTATATTTTATGTATAGGTTGCCATAATAAAATATATACCCAAAGAAAATGAAAATGATCAAACAAAAACTTGACTCTGAATGTTCATAGCAGCATTAGTCCTAACAGCCAGAAAGGGTAATAGCCCAATAAGCTGATGACTGGGTCAACAAAATGGCATATTCCTACAGTGAAATATTATATGACAGCAAGCAGGAGACCAGTTAAAACTGGGCAAATTCTAAAAAAATTGGTGGATTGTATTCATGACCAATCCTGGTTGTCATATACCTGTTTTGCATTATGTTACCAGTGGGGGATTCTGAGCAAGTAAGGAATCTCTGTATTGTTTCTTATAATTGCATGTGAATCTACAAATATCTCAATAAACTTTAAATTTAAAAAACTGTTCCAGGGCCTCCCTGGTGGTGCAACGGGTTAAGCGCAGCACTATGAAGTTATCCAGAGCCACTGCAGCACGAGTTCGATCCCCGGCCAGGGAGCTTTGCACAGGGCACAACAGGCCTCTCCTGCCTTGCCCGCTGCTCCCCTCAGAGTGTGTTTCAGTAGGTCTGCCTGTTTCGCTCCCCACTCTGTCCCTGGTGAATCCTCTCACCACCCCACACCTCTGGCCTACATCCCAACTTATA
The DNA here is from genome assembly GCA_004024925.1 of Scalopus aquaticus. Classification (NCBI taxonomy): domain Eukaryota; kingdom Metazoa; phylum Chordata; class Mammalia; order Eulipotyphla; family Talpidae; genus Scalopus; species Scalopus aquaticus. The sequence goes on along the minus strand of PVIJ01009013.1, from coordinate 8,866 downwards.
TGCATAAATAAATAAATCTTTAAAAAAAAAAATTGTTCCAGAAGGTGACACTGGCTGTAATCTGAAAGTGTCCTGTGGAAGGTTCATCTAAATTTTTCTGCCAAAGATCTAGTTACTCATAGTATAGTTTTTGAACCTACCCCTAAAAAGGAAAAAGGAATGAAGTATTATGTGCTTCAACATGCATCAACGGAAACATCCTAAGAAGTCACAGAAGTCCTAAGTTCATGACTCCATTTATATGAAATATTCAGAATAAGCAAATCTATGGAGACAGAACATGTATCGGTGGTTGCAGAGTTGAGGAAAACTGCTAATGATAATGGGGTTTATTTGGGGGGTGATGAAAATGTTCTAAATTCAGACTGTGGGGCCTCCCCGGTGGCACAGTGGTTGAGCGCTGCGCTGTGGAGCTGTCGGCAGCGGTGACGCGAGTTCGACACCCGGCCGGGGATAATCCCACATGGTGCGGCAGACCTCTCCTGCCTCGCCCGCTGCTCCCCTCAGCAGTGTACTTCTGATCTGCCTGTTCTGCTCCCCACTCTGTCTCTGGTGAACCCTCTCGCCGCCTCACGCCTCTGGCCTGTACCCCAGCTTATATGTATAAATAAAATAAAATCTTAAAAAAAATAAATAAATTCAGACTGTGATGAGGTTGCACAATAGGATGACACAATAAAATCTATTTAGTTGTACACTGGAAATGAGCCAAGCTATGGTATGTGAATAAAATATGTCAAGAAAGGTTTTTAAACAGTGACCCATATATCTTACTCAACATGCTGAATTTCTGTATTTCTTTCCCTGATCTTATTAAGAATAGGATAAAGATCACAAATGGTGGAATTTTTGAATCGTTTTATATGATCTTACCAGTGAGTAGTTCTATCCATGTTTGGACAGTTTCTGTGGGTTCAGTGGCTTTGATGTGTTTGAGAGTCTCATCCAGTAAAACGTCACCTGTCGGGCTGTCTGACCTTAGCAGTACCTTTCAGGAAAGAGGCAAGGAACCTGGTTCATTCACTTCATTCAAATTAAAATCTGTCAATATACTATACATTATTGGTTAAGTGTTGCAGAAAATGCAAAAAAGCAGTAAAATACACTGTCCCTGTCCTTACACGTTTAAAATAATATAGGATGATCGTCGGGAGACAAAATGACATTTGAAGTGGTTCCTGGTGATAAAATGGATATAAATGATAATAAAGGAAAGATTCAATAATAATTCTGAGCCTGGAAAACCAACTTGTGAAACAATTAATTCATGGATGCGCCAAGGTGAACTGTCCACCTATTAGTTAAATATGCTCCTGGCAGGTGGAAAAAGAAGATGGGACTAAAAATGTGGGATTTAATCTCATGGAGATAACAGATGAAGCTGGAAATGAACAATATCTCCAAAAGGATAGAAAATTATGTAAAGGAATACAAACTGAGACTTAGATGTTCAGAAATGGAGTAGTAGAGGAAGCAGGGTAGCGTCAGAGAAGTAAGAGCGTGTAATACAGCAACGGCCAAGGATGGAGAAGGTTTTAAGTAAGAGGAGGTGGTCAAAGTGTCAAGCGCTACATAGAGGTAAGAGAGAAAAAGAAGCAGCTGATGACACCAAGGATGTCATTTCAGGGAGTGCTGCGTATGACAGTGAAGTTGTGAATGGAAAAATGAGTAGTAAGGAATGGAGACACGGGCAGACTTCACGCGCTGCAGAGGGCCTGCTGGAGACAGAAGGAAGTGAATGGCCGCCTGGGCCAGCCAGAGTAAGCGAGGACTACACCTGGCCCAGGTGTCTGCTTCCTCCGACACAACGTGCTTTCATAACAGAGTCACAGAGGGCACAGAATCGACAGTATTATAGACGTGATTTTTCTGGGGCCTCCCTGATGGCGCAGAGGTAAAGTCTCAGTCTGCCAAGCTATCACCAGCCACCGTGGCCTGAGTTCCATCCCCGGCCAGGGAGCTGACCCACATGGTGCATCAGACCTCTCCTGTCTCCCCGCTGCTCCCCTCAGCAGTGTATTTCAAAAATTGATTTATTTTTGCGTACAAGCTGGGGTGCAGGCCAGAGGTATGGGGCAGTGAGAGGGTTCACCAGAGACAGAGTGGGGAGCAGAACAGGCAGACCGACCGAAACACACTGCTGAGGGGAGGAGCGGGCGAGGCAGGAGAGGTCTGCCGCGCCATGTGGGACTCTCCCCAGCCGGGCATCGAACTTACGCAGCAGCCGCCGACAGCTCCACAGCGCAGCGCTTAACCCGTTTCACCACCAGGGAGGCCCCTCAGCAGTGGATTTCAGCGGATCCACCTGTTCTGTTCCCCACTGTCTCTGGTGAATCCTCTCACCCCCTGCACCTCTGGCCTGCACCCCAGTTTTTGTATGTATGAATAAAAAACAAAACATGATTTTTCTGCCTTAAAAAGGAAGACAAAGCCTTGGACGTCCTGTAACCGTAGGCCGTGACACCCGACTGCTCCCTCTGCTGTAGGATGTCACAGTCCCCAGGAGGGCCGCGTCGGTGGAGCCGGTCTTGTCTCACTACTCACACCTCCCCACTCTTCTAGAACTGACTGCTGGAGTCTGCCCTTCCCTAAGCTCAGAGGATGTTCGGAGGAGGCTGTACCTTTCTGTCTAGTAGTCGTTTCTTACGCATGGTGGGGGGCTCCAGATAGATTCGACCCCGCATAGCCAGCTCTATCAGGATGCCCCCTCGAAGGCCCGAGGATATGCAGTCATTCCAGAAAGATGTGTAACCCTAAAAAAGGGGAAAAGAGAAGAGAAAGATTGTTCTGAGAGGAACAGGCTTGCAGCAAGCACCCTAAGAAAGGTTTACTTCATCGCGATCCATTTCATGTCCTGTTATATGAACTCAAAACATGGAAGAATATGATTTTGTCCGACTTCAAGTTGTTTTGTGAATTCATATGGTTTGGCCGTTAATAATTGGCATGTCAAATTTTAACTTTTTGAGAATTTGGGCGTCTTTGAAATCTGTTTCCATGACACTCTAAATTTTGGACAAGGATGTAAGTCAAACAAGCAGAAAATGTATAAACACTGGAGCCTTTCCTCCATTTACAAGCATTTACAAGCATTTTCATGGCTGCTATAGTCGAGGCCTGGCCTGCCATTGACGAGTAAGTGCGAGAGTTGTTGGGTCAGAACGTGCCAGCACGTTCCGGGGACAGGCTGAGGGGTGCGTCGAACAGGTGTGCGGGATGAGGCTCTGCCACCCCGGGAGCAGCCTCTGGTTGTTTCTCAGCAGTAACACACGCGATGGGTGATGTGACAATGGCGGGAGGGCAGGGTCCAGGGAGACGAAGGGTCGTCAACTTTATGGGGAACAGGAGGGGGTGTCTTGGCCGGGACACAGGGAGGACATCCCGGCAGGCACTGGGTGTGACCTCTGAGCTACTCCCAGACCACCCGGACACGGCCACACAGTCAGTCAGCAGCTCCCGAGGCGGCCCTGGCTGCCGCGTGATGTGGACATTGTCTTAGGCAGCCATGCGGGGCCTCATCCACGCCCTGTGCACACGTGCGCGCACGCACACACACGCACATGCACACACACACGTGCATAGAGAGGCCACCTAGGATGTGTTAACCTTAAGTGCAATGTTCTCAGAGGTACAATGGAGACACTAATATCTTTATAAGTTTGCTGTGAGGACTAGATGAGATGTTATATATAAGAAAGACAAATACAGTACCTGGCATACAGCAGGCACTTAAATGTTAATTTCCCTTTCTTAGGAGCTATAGGGGATACAAGCACATGGAAGAAATATCACTGTTTTAAGGAGCTGAAGGACTAACTGGAAATAATGCAAAGTTGAGGAAAGTTCCATGATAATGCATAAATTGAATAAAAGCTCAATTGAAAATGCAGCAAAAGAGGCATTCATAACTACTGAAGTTTGGCCTGAATGACAAGTTTTCAAATTATAACTCACTTTCAGGCTGGTCAGGAACTCTTAGGGGAACTGCCTGGGTTTGAAGAATTGGTTGAATTTGGTAGAGGGACGGTGTTCCAGATGAAGGAAATCATTCAATTTTTTAAAAAGAACATTCGAAGCAACAGTGTCAAGGAAGAAGACCTCAAACATGTTGAACAACTGAATTGCATAATGTAAAGCAGCGGAGAGAGCAGGCTGATTGGGGCCAGGCTGTGGAAAGCTTTCATGCTTTGAACTTTTTACTGAAAGGCAACGTTGCATCCTGAAGTTTCTGCGTAAGCAGCGCCGGAAGGAAGACCAACCAGAGTTCTCAGAAGGGCTTGGCGCGCTTTGTCTCTGGGTGTGGCATCCCCTCTCACCGGAAAGAACCTGGATGAGATGTTAGGGAGGTTCTACCACAGCTTAAAGCATTAACAAAAGGTAGAACTAAATCAGTATGGATGGGGTGATGTCTAATATTTGTTGAACATTATGTAGAGCTTCACTAAGTCTTTTGCTTACATTATCTGGATACTTCCCTATAAGGGTGGTGCTACTATTATACACATTGTGGAGGTAAGGAAATTAAGGTTTATGGGGTTTATACAATACTACTGTGGTCACAAAGCTAAACAGTGCCAAAGAATGTATTAAAATTTTTAAAAAATTCCCTTTCCCCCCTTTATTGGCTTGGAAGTTCTGCACTCGTTAGGAAAGTTATCACTGAATTTTAACATACATGACAATTAACTGAAAATACAAGATACAATTTATTTTTTAAAACAAGTCAACATTTTAGCCACTCTCCTAGTTCAATGTTTTATGCTTTTTTTAACCTCACAAGACAGTATTATTAGCATCATCACATGCTATGCAGGTAGCAGTTACTGACCTTAACTCAGCTGCTGATCAATTTCTTGTTCTCCACTCCTTCTTGTACCTCAGATCTTTCTGGTATCCTTTCCCTCCTTGCTTAAGTAGAATTTCTTTCTTTATTTTAAAAAAAAGATTTATTTATCTATGCATACAAGCTGGGGTGCGGGCCAGAGGTGTGGGGGTGAGAGGATTCACCAGACACAGAGCAGTGAGCATAACAGGTGGATCCACTTAAGTACACTGCTGAGGGGAGCAGCAGGGAGACAGGAGAGGGCTGCTGCGCCCTGTGGGAAGCTCCCTGGCCGGGGATTCAGCTCGTGCTGCAGTGGCTGCTAATAGCTTTATAGCGCTGAGCATAACCCGTTGCGCCACCAGGGAGGCCCAACCCTGAGATGTTTTATTTCAACTATTTTTCTAAAAATTCTATGTTGTTTTTCACATTTTCCTGGTCGTTTGTTATTTCTTTTTATTGTCCATTTTCTGATTCTTTTATTTCTTTAAGAATGTTGTATTTTATATTGTCTGATCATTTTAACACCTGAGGTCACTGAATGACCAAGTAGGTATTATTTCTGCTGATTCTTTCCCGTGGTTGCTCCTTTCTCTGTATGCTTGATGATATTCAATTAAGAGATCCATTTTTAATTTTTTGTGATTCTGAGAGATTCTTTTTTTTTTTTTTAAGATTTTTATTTATTCATACACACAAGCTGGGCACAGGCCAGAGGCGTGGAGCAGTGAGACGGTTCACCAGAGACAGAGTGGGGAGCAGAACAGGCAGATCAGAAACACACTGCTGAGGGGAGTAGCGGGCGAGGCAGGAGAGGTCTGCCCCACCGTGTGGGATTCTCCCTGGTCCGGCGACAGCTCCACAGCGCAGCGCTCAACCGCTGCACCACCAGGGAGGCCCGATTCTGAGAGATTCTGGAGGCCTCCACTGAAGATGCCTTCCTTCAGAAAGAAAGACCTGTATTGGGCCTCCCTGGTGGTGCAGCGGTTAAATGCTGTGCTGTAGAGCTGTTGGCAGCGGCGACGTGAGTTCGACGCCCAGCCAGGGAGATTCCCACACTGCTCGCAGACCTCTCCTGCCTCGCCCGCCTCGCCCGCTGCTCCCCTCAATAGTGTGTTTCAGTCAATCTGCCTGTTCTGCTCCCCACGCTGTCTCTGGTGAACCCTGTCACCGCCCCACACCTCTGGCCTGTACCCCAGCTTGTATGCATAAATACATAAATCTTAAAAAAAAAAAAAAGACCTGTATTTGCTTCTGAGGAGCATCAGGCATTGGTATTTGGAGAACACCCACATCCAGAACCACATTTAAACCTAGCTTTCCTGTTTTATTAACCCTATACTTACACTCTCCCGATTTTATTGACCTCCTAATTCCTGAATCTCAGGATTGATCTGGTACTTTGCCCCAGGACAATCTGGTTTTCATGTCATTACTCACCTCTAGGATTTTAATTTTGGTGTTTGTTTGGGGGCCCTGAAGATACAATTCTCTCCAAAGGCCCAACGACACATTAAAAATTAAGTTTATTCAAGACTTAACATCTGACCACTATCCTGCCAGAATCAGGGATCTTGCGACTCCACTTTTCCTATTAGAGCCAGGATGATCTTTAAGCTCAAATCTAATCATGTAAATGTCTTCCCTTCTGCCTCCCCAAGTTTTGGAAACGCTTTTCCCACTCAAGTCCAAATTCCTTTGTACAGCACTGAAACCAGGAGACTGCTTACTAGTCTCGTCTTTGGCCTCTTTCCCTAGAGCTCTAGGCTCCAGCTTTCTGGAACTATTTTAAGTGCTCCTAATGTATCATTATTTTCTGCTGGTCCTTGGACATGCTGCTCTCACAGGGAGGAGCTGGGGAAAGGAGAGTATTGGTTTCTAGAAGCACCTTTCCCCAACTCCTCCCTGTTCTTAAGTGCAGAGAACCAGTTATCACATTTTCACAGAACTTCCTGTAACACTGTCTTTTCCTCCACTCCACCCTCCGGGTTAGGTTCCTCACCTGGGTGTGTCTGTATATACTTCTCTATCGTTTATTATCTCACAATCAACTGTCTGCCCTCAGTAGACTACAAATTCTTTCAAGAGAGAGTATCTGGCTGATATTGTATTTCTTAAAATGTTTCTTGAAAGCATATATTTATGGCTGAAAGCAAATATGTTAACCTCACTAAAGCTCAGCGTGAATCATAAACATCCCTAGACAGCCAAATTTCCAAGGATCTAATTTTAGACTCAAAGCTGGGATTAGTTCCTTCCATTGCCTGCCTCAAGGCTACTTCGAATCCTACTTGTAACTCCTCTTTTAAAGAACAGGCTTTTCATTTTTAGAATATTGGTTTGATACAACTTACATGCCTAATTAAGGTTAAAGTATAACTTACTTCACATACATTATTTACTGAGGCATAACCTTTCCGTAATCCCGGTGACTTTTTATAACTTCGTAGGTGTGCAAACATTTCAGTCACTATTATAGCAATCGGGGGAGTTTTTTATTTCTTCCTGATAATATAACTGCTATTTTTGTGACAGTGATGTCAGATGGTCAATAGAACCATAAATTTTTGAAATGCTACACGCAAACAGTGGTGACCAGGATGCAGACACTGTCTGCTTTGACTACCCTTTCGCATCATAGTAGCTCACACTATGTAAAACTCTTTAAATGAGTTTGTAACTTTTTATTGAGTCATATGCCAAACAGAAAAAAGGCAAAAGATAACAGAGCTTTAAAAAACAGTTATAATTCTAAGGCCCATTTTCCTCTAGATATATCTACCTGCCTTTTTTTTTTAAATATTGATCTGAATTTTCAAACCAGTTATAGTAAAGATTCTATGTTAAAGGGGCAATATCTAGCACATACACATTAATTTCACCATTCAATTACTAAATTCGTTTAAGCAGTTCAACCAAAGATTACATATATGAAGCAAAAGGGAGAGAAAAATTTTAGGATCTATTAACACAAATAGAATTGCACATTGCCTCGTGACCCATAGAGAATCTTGGAGGACTGGCAGAATGAGATCTTTGGATAGTAAACTTTATTTTGTTCTGATTATAAAAGTAGTACGTGATTTAAGAAAACATATTGTATTATAAAAATATATATCTGGGCCTCCCTGGTGGCACAACGGGTCAAGCACAGCACTATGAAGCTATCTGCAGCCACTGCAGCACGAGTTCGATCCCCACCCAGGGAGATTCACACATGGCGCAGCAGACCTCTCCTGTCTCGCCCACTTCTCCCCTCAGCAGTGTATTTCAGTCAATCTGCCCGTTCTGCTCCCCACTCTGTCTCTGGTGAACGATCTCACCACCCTACACCTTTGGCCTTCACCCCAGCTTGTATACATAAATAAATCTTAAAAAAAAAAAAAATACAGGGCCTCCCTGGTGGTGCAATGGGTTAGCGCAGTGCTGTGGAGCTGTTGGCGGCTGTGGCACCAGTTAGACGCCCAGCCAAGGAGAACCCCACATGGCGTGGAAGACCTCTCCTGCCTCCCCCTCAGCAGTGTACGACAGTGGATCTGCCTGTTCTGCTCCCCACTCTCTCTGCTGAATCCTCTCACCCTCCCCCACAATTCTGGCCTGCACCCCAGCTCTTATATGCATAAGTAAATAAATCTTTAAAAATATAAAAACATATAGGGCCTCCCTGGTGGCACAGCGGTTGAGCACTGCGCTGTGGAGCTGTCGGCAGCGGTGACGCGAGTTCGACGCCCAGCCGGGGAGACTCCCACATGGCGCGGCAGACCTCTCCTGCCTCGCCCGCTGCTCCCCTCAGCAGTGTATTTCTGATCTGCCTGTTCTGCTCCCCACTGTCTCTGGTGAACCCTCTCGCCACCCCATGCCTCTGGCCTGTACCCCAGCTTGTATGTATAAATAAAATAAATCTTAAAAAAAATATATTTATATAGCTTAGAAAATGCACATCTCAATCTTATACTCTCCAGATAAATACTATTAACAATTTAGTGGGTATATTTCTAGATTTTTATACATATGTACATATTCTTTTTTTTTTTTTTTTTAAAT
>PVIJ01009012.1:0-69685 GCA_004024925.1 Scalopus aquaticus | reverse complement strand
AAGATTTATTTTTTTTATTTATACATCCAAGCTGGGGTACAAGCCAGAGCTGTGGGGCGGCGAGAGGGTTCACCAGAGACAGAGCGGGGAGCAGAACAGGCAGATCAGAAATACACTGCTGAGGGGAGCAGTGGGTGAGGCAGGAGAGGTCTGCCGCACCATATGGGATTCTCCCTGGCCGGGCGTCGAACTCTCATCGCTGCTGCTCCACAGCGCAGCGCTCAACCGCTGCGCCACCAGGGAGGCCATCTGTATAATTTTTTAAGCTGAATCCTGTGGAGCAGCTGGATAATACCCGTGTGCCCTTTGGTCGGAGTGTTGGCTGGGAAAGTTCACGTGTGCTTGAGCGAAATTAATCCCAGGAAATCTGTGTGTCGTGCCAATCAAGAAAAGCCAAACTGTTTTTGGGGGGCGCAGGCAAAGAGATTGGGCATTACCCCCACCGCCCATCATTCTCCCGGGGTTCTGGGCGGGACAGAGTGAGACTGCCCCTGGCCCCACGGCCAGTCTGTCCTGCCCTGGTGGCCCCGCTTCCCTGGCGCCTTCCTCCGGCCTTGGCCCCGGGGCTGCCCGCCGGCCCTGCATGGGGGCTCTTCCAGCTGGACGGAGCTCAAAGCCGGACCGAGCTGCCTCTTCAGCATCTTTGGTTTGTGTTTCGCGCCCCCATTTGCTCGCGGGTGGAAATGAGGTGTCTCGCCCGGGACACGCCCCTCCGCGGCCCCAGGGCTGCCAGGGCCTCGGGTCAGGGAGGATGATCCTGTCCAGGCTTCTGGAACTGCTTCGCCTCCCGCCCCCTGCGGCCCCAGGGAGCTGCGCGGTGTCGCTCGCACACTGCAGGTGCACGGCGACACGGCCACAGAGGGCAGGTTGCAAGCCCTGGCTGGGGCCCGCCCTGCCGGCACCTTAGCTCGTCCTCAGGCGGCCTCCAGCCCTCCAGGGAGCTCTGTGCCGGCCCGGCCCGCCCGCGCTCTGGCGGCCGCTGACATGTCCGCGGGGAAAATGCCTCGTGACACGCGCACACCTTGCGCAGGTGGCCGTGGCCGCCAGCAGGTCTGGCCTCGGTGCGGGTCAGAGTCCGCGGTGGGATTAAAACTTCCTCTTCTCCTCCAGTCGTTTTGAGTCAAGGCCGGGTGAGGCCTGGTCACCTGTGTATTTAATAAAACAAAAACCAGGTGACTGCCTGCCACAGAGCCCGGCGGCGCCTCCATCGGCCCAGCACCCAGCGGGGAGCCGCTGCGGGTGGGCCCGGGTCCGGGAGGCCCCTCAGCGCGTCCCTCCCCTCCCGCCTGCAGTGTGGACAACAGCGAGTACATGCGCAACGGGGACTTCCTGCCCACCCGCCTGCAGGCCCAGCAGGACGCCGTCAACATCGTCTGTCACTCCAAGACCCGCAGCAACCCCGAGAACAACGTGGGCCTCATCACGCTGGCCAAGTACGCGGGCGGGCGGGGCTCCCCCAGGCACCCCGGGGGCTGCTTTGCCTGCTCCCTCCGGACAGCTGCTTCCCCTCAGTTAGTGAGGGCGGCAGCTTGTCTGTGACCCCTACCGGACCTGCTCCGGCTGCGGGGTTAACTCTGGGCTGAACGTCGCAGCGTCTTCTGCAGTCGCTTTGGTTCCGCGCCCCAGGCCCGTGTCACCCGTTGGTTCCCGGAGCGGTTGGTTGGGGACAAGCCTCAGAGGAGTCGCCGCCCGCACGCCCGCCCCAGGGCCTGGGCCCCCGGCCTGGGGCTGAGCTGCACAGTCACAGCCTGACTCCCGCCCCTCTGCGGCAGCCGTGGGTGGGCCCTGCGGGGCAGAGGGGACCACGCCTGTGTGCCCCCCGCCGCGCGCTTGGGCGCGAGCAGAGGGCTGAGGAGAAGCTCTCGGAAGAGAGTGCGGGTGCGGCTCGCTTCGGCCTCGCTGGCGCCTCCGTCGTCTCAGTCGTCGCATGGCGCTGAAGCGCGTCCAGGAGGGTCAGCTGTGTCCACGTTAGTCAGAAAACGGGTCTAGAAATGCCGCGTGTGGGAGGGAGTCACGGTGTGTCCAGCCCCCCTGGAGAAGCCGCAGGAAGTGGGGGGGTCCCCCAGACCCGCGAGCGTCGGCCCGCCGAGGCGTCGTTGCCCTGTTGCGCTGCGGCCGTCCCGGGTGGGGGCGTCGTGACTGGACCGTGTCTGCCGCCCGCTGAGTCCACTCCCGCCCACCATTGCCAGCTTCCCCGGGGCGGGGCGGCCACGAGCTCTGTGCGCGCCGCCTCATGGGGAAGGGAGAAGGGGCCCCCGTCCAGGTAGCTCAAGAAGCCGCCGGCCGGCACAGTCGGGCGCACTTGTCCCCCCCATGTCACCGACATGCTCCCCCCACGCCCCAGTGACTGCGAAGTGCTGACCACGCTGACCCCCGACACCGGCCGCATCCTGTCCAAGCTGCACACTGTCCAGCCCAAGGGCAAGATCACCTTCTGCACCGGCATCCGCGTGGCCCATGTGAGCCCCGCCTGCCCCGCCCGCTCCCGAGCAGATGGGAGATGCGGGGGCGGGGGGCGGGGGGAGCCCGTGGTGGTGGGGACTGAGGGGACCCCGAGTGAGCGGGAAGGGGGCTCGGGGTGTGGGCATGTGTGGGAAAGGGAGCGGGGCGGAGCGAGCGGGGGGCTCGCAGGCCGGTCTGAGGAAGCCCCTTCCCCACCAGCTGGCGCTGAAGCACCGGCAGGGCAAGAACCACAAGATGCGCATCATCGCCTTCGTGGGCAGCCCCGTGGGGGACGGCGAGAAGGACGTGAGTGGCGCTGCGCGGGCGGCGGGCCGGGGCGGGGCGGGGCCGGCGGGGATCTGCGGCTGCGGGCGCCTTTGTGGGCGCCGTCCCGGGTGTGCGGACAGCCCCTCTCCCCGCCGACAGCTGGTGAAACTGGCCAAGCGCCTCAAGAAGGAGAAGGTGAACGTCGACATCATCAACTTCGGGGAGGAGGTGAGTGCGGCGGGGCACGCCCGGCGCGCGGGGGGCGGCTGCAGGCGGGCCGGGGTGCAGAGGCGGGGACCCGGAAGGAGCCCGTGTTCTGCCCCCAGGAGGTGAACACGGAGAAGCTGACGGCCTTCGTGAACACGCTCAACGGCAAGGACGGGACGGGCTCGCACCTGGTCACAGTGCCGCCCGGGCCCAGCCTGGCCGACGCGCTCATCAGCTCCCCCATCCTGGCCGGCGAGGGCGGTGCCATGTTGGGTCTCGGTGCCAGCGACTTTGAGTTTGGGGTGGACCCCAGTGCTGACCCCGAGCTGGCCCTGGTGAGCAGACCCCGCGCTCGGGCCGCCCTGCCCCGCAGCGCTCTGGTCTGGCTAGGCCCGGCCCGCGCTCCCGCTCCCCCTCGGAGCCCCCAGGCTCTGCAGCCCGTCGTCTTCCTGGGTGGCCTCCGCCTGCTGCTTCCCGCGGCCTAAGCCGGAAGCGCCCCGGACCCCCGCCCCCGGTGCCCGGCCCGGGGGAGCGGGAGCTTGACCTCGCCCCCTCGCCAGGCCCTGCGCGTGTCCATGGAGGAGCAGCGGCAGCGGCAGGAGGAGGAGGCGCGGCGGGCAGCGGCGGCCTCCGCGGCCGAGGCCGGCATCCCCACCCCGGGGGCCGAAGGTGAAAGAGGTGGAGTCCCGAGTCCCGGCCCAGCGGGGGGGGGGGGGGGGGGGGCGTTGGGGGGCACGGTCGGGGCGGCCCTCTACCCGCGGCTCTGCCCGCAGACTCGGACGACGCGCTGCTGAAGATGACCATCAGCCAGCAGGAGTTTGGCCGCGCCGGGCTCCCCGACCTCAGCAGCATGACGGAGGAGGAGCAGATCGCTTACGCCATGCAGATGTCCTTGCAGGGCGTAGGTGCGCGCGCGGGCGGGCGGGCGGGCGGGCGGCTGGGGGCGCGGGGCCGGGCGCGGGGGACTGAGCAGGCCCCTCTCCTCCTCAGAGTTTGGCCAGGCAGAGTCCGCCGACGCCGACGCCAGCTCAGCCATGGACACGTCTGAGCCAGCCAAGGTGACCCCCGCGGGCCCTCCCCGGGTTTCAGCGGCGACTCCTGGAGCCGCAGCGGGGCAGGCAGAGACCGCCGAGGCGTGGCCCTGCGGCCTGCGGGGAGCGAGCAGTGCCCGCGCGCCCCGGGGTGCCCTTCCTCGCTGCTCCCAGCGGCTGGCTGCTCCCCCGGACGTCTTCGGGGTGAAGAGGGCCGCGGCGCCTGCCGCAGGGAGCCTGGCGGAGCACTCGCCTGTGCTCAGCCGGCAGCGAGTCCGCAGGCTTCTCCACCGGCCACCGACGCCGTGGCCCCCAGGGACAGCCCACGGCAGTGTAGCCCCCCTTGGGCCGGAGGTGCCCCACACCCCAGTCGGGTGGAGGGGCTCAGGCGGCACCCCGCCGGCCACCCCTGCCCAGCTGACGCCGCCCTCTTTCAGGAGGAGGACGACTATGACGTGATGCAGGACCCCGAGTTTCTCCAGAGCGTCCTGGAGAACCTGCCAGGCGTGGACCCCAACAATGAGGCCATTCGAAACGCCATGGGCTCCCTGGCCTCCCAGGCCACCAAGGATGGCAAGAAGGACAAGAAGGAGGAGGACAAGAAGTGAGACTGGAGGGGCCGTGGGGCGCCAGCTCTGAGGGCGGGCGGGGCGGGGGTCTGCCCGCGGCCCCGCCCTCGCAGCCCCAATAAAGCCTGGCCTCTTCCCCCTGCTTCGTGTGGTGGCTTCGCCCAGGGCGGGCGCCGGGGGCGCTCCCGTCGGGCCTCTGCGCTGCTGCCTGCCAAGTCCCGACGCTCAGGCCCGTCTCTGCCCGGCAGCCCGTCTGTGCTGCCCACGCGGGCGCTGCAGGCTGCGGCTCTGCTCTAGGCCGGGCGGAGGTGAAGGAGCCCTGCCGCCGGGGCTTGCGCGCGGCCACACCCTCCTGGCGAACGCCAGGGCTGGAACCAGGCCCGCAGACTCCGGGGGGCCAGGCCTTACCGTGGCCCTGAGCTCTGATGGGCACCTGGCTGGGGGGAGAAGGGGGTCCGGTGCCCGGAGCAGAGCGTCTCACGGCGTGGAGGCCCCGGGCGGGCTCGGGAAGCTGGGGCTGGGCGGCCGGCGGCGGGAGCCGGAGGGAGAAGAGGCAACGGTCACCACAGGCAGGCGGGTCTGCCCCGGCACGAGGTCCGGACGGCTGGGGGCAGGTGCACAGTGGACACTCCACCCCCCCTTGCTCTATTTGAAGACATGACACCTGACCCCAAGAAGCCCCTGACCTCTGACCTGCACGTAAATCACGGCGCAGACGGCCGAGGGCAGCCTGAACCGCTGCCGGGAGACTGGAAGGCCCCGCAGGCGGGGCGCCCTGGGTTGGGGCGCCGAGACCCCTTGGCCCTGCCTTCGCCCACGTGTAGACCCCGGCTCGGTGCCTTCGTGATGTTTGCAAACTTGGTGAAAAAGGGTCTTACTCTGAGGCTTCTGGGAGCTGCTGTTTGAACAAGCTCCGTGTTTCGGGGCCCTCTGTGACCCCTGGGCCACGGGCACGTTGCCCGCCTGCCCACAGGCCCGCTTGGGGCACCTGCACCCCCACTGCACCCGCTCAGTTCTGCAGGCCGCTTGACCGGATGAAGCCAAATTGGTTTCTGGCTTTGTAGAGGCGAGAGGTGGCCACGGGGCGGCCTGTGTCCGGAAGTGCAGCCTGGGCGGGCACGGCCGGAGGCCCGGCGTCTGCCCCTTCCCCGCAGCTGGCCCGCGAGTCTGCTGGGCCTCCAGTGGGGACAGGCAGGAGCCTGCCAGGGGCCTCAGGACTCGGGCGGGGTGGGAGGGGCATCAGGCCCAGAGCCCCAGGCGCCGCCCGTCCAGGAGTAGCTTCCGGCTTGGTCCGGAGCCCGCAGCTGGGGCCCTCTGCGCAGCCTCAGGCTCCCTGTCTCGGGGGAGGAATCTGCCCTGCTGGCCGGGTCCAGCAGCGCCCAGACGGTGTCCCGGTGCCCCCGGAGCCCGTCTCCAGCACCTCGTGGCTCGGCTTCCCGCGGCGAGACGCCTGGGACCCAGCTTTCAGGAGCAAGGGACATGGCGGCCAGCAGGAGCTTTCTGGGGCAAGGCTGGGTGGCCAAGCAGGCCCGACCTTGTTCCCGCGGGTGGAGCTAGGGGGCCCCCAGCGTGCGCCCAGGTGGGCATCTGGCTCCATGGACTGGGAACCCGGCAGCGCGCCCCGGCCCCGAGGCTGAAGTGAGGGCCGTGACCTCGGAGAGCACGGAGGAGGGACCATCCTTCGCATTCTAAGGTCTGGTGTTTCCATCTTTGGGGAATGTCTCGGCTTTCATTTTGTCCATTTTTGGGTTACTGGAATTGTTTGGGGCTGTCCTTAGCTGTTCTCGACACTAAATCACTACTGGTTAGATGTATTTGCAAATATGCTTGCGATTTCTGGCTTCACTTTTTTAAAGATGTCATTTAGTGAACAAAATTCTGCATTTTAACATCAGATTTCTGAATCTTTCTAGGGTAATGTTTCTTGGGTCCAGCAAGCACTTCTAGAGGTCAGACAGATACTCTGTTCTCTTAAAGTTCTGTGACTCTTCCTCACACACACAGAAATTCCTTATTCTACCTAGAAGTGATTTTCTTGCTGAGACAGTGATCCAGTTTAAATTTTTTTTAAAGATTTATTAATTTATGCATACAAGAGCTGGGGTGTAGGCCAGAGGTGCAGGGGGTGAGAGGACTCCCCAGAGACAGAGTGGGGAGCAGAACAGGCGGATCCACTGAAACCCACTGCTGAGGAGAGCAGCGGGGAGACAGGAGAGGTCTGCTGCGCCCTGTGGGAAGCTCCCTGGCTGGGGATCAAACTGGTGTTGCAGGGGCTGCGGATGGCTTCACAGTACTAATGCTTAACCTGCTGCGCCACCAGGGAGGCCCCCCAAAATAAACCTCTTTTTTAAAAAATCCTATTTTGTAAGTAAGGTGACAAGCCCAGAGAAGCTGGACAACTTTCTCTCCAACATGTTCTGGGGCCATGGCCTCCGACCCCTCCGGTCCCTTTCTTTTTTTTTTAAAGATTTATTTATTTATGCATACAAGCTGGGGTGCTGGCCAGAGGCACGGGGCTGCGAGAGGGTTCCCCAGAGACAGAGCGGGGAGCAGAACAGGCAGATCAGAAATACACTGCTGAGGGGAGCAGCGGGCGAGGCAGGAGAGGTCTGCCGCGCCATGTGGGAATCTCCCCGGGCTTCAAGCTCATGTTGCAGCTTCACAGCTCCACAGCTCCACAGCTCCACAGTGCAACCACCAGGGAGGCCCCCTGGGGTGCCTTTCAAGGGACTTTATGAGGTGAGAAGTTTTTGTGATAACCCTAAATTCATTTGCCTCTTCCACTGTTGACCTTTGTGCCAATACAAATTGTCGGGCACCTCAGCATGACCCCAGGGCAAGAGCAGCAGCTGCCTGGGAGTCCCAGTGCCCTTCACCCCCACATGATCCGGGTTTTAAAAACACGAAAGCCTGTCTCCCCCTTCCTCCTTCCGTGCGGAGAACAGATTCCATCCCTGTTCAGTCGGAACCTCAGACCCACGGCCGTCTGGGCAAGCGTCTGCGATTGGTCTTGCTGGAACTTTCCCTACCCCCAGGCTGGCAGCTTCCCTAAGTCTGCTGCAGCTGAGCTGAGAAAGGCAGACGCAGATTTCTGCAGAAATTACGGTTCCAGGACAGATTTTGAAGAGACAAGGCAGGCGGGCATCTTCCAGAGTGCAAGGTGCTCCAAAATAGAAGGGGTTTCTCTCGCTTCCTGGCCATGGAGGTTTGTCTCTGACCCGTGGAAACCCAGGAAACGGGACCATTTGGGCTAAGGAATAAACTCAGTTTTGAGAAAACAAAAAAGAAAACTTTGATGAAGCAGTAATGCGATTTGATGAGATTTCAGCCCTCGAGTTTTTACTATTTCCTGACGTAGAGTTAAGACCAGAGAAGAGCTTTGCTGCATGCTGGCAGATGATCATCTTGAGGGGAAGCACCACAGTTGTTAGCTGCGAGAGGGCCCAGAGCAACAGCTTTCCCTAACAACTGCCAGACAAACTGGTTAGGGTTGTGTTCAGCAAATGTTTTCTCACAGATGAAAGAAGTGAGCCTTCAAGGAAAGAAAAATATAGACCAGTGCTCCCTCCTCACTAACTTGTTTTGGAAAATATATTTTTCATCAAAATTAAGGGGTGTTAACATATCATGGACTTACTTTTACATGGATTAGTATAATTTTTTTCTGGTTTAATTTCTAGTATCATAAAAAACTATGTAATCTGCATAACAAAAGCTCTGAAGAATGAGTTTTCAATCTTTAAAAATGGACCCTGAGACTAGAAAGTTTGAGTTTGTTTTTTTAATCTCCCAGAAGGGAAGGCTGGAGAGCTGCACTCACGAAGGCTGACGGGGGAGCACACGCCTTAACGTCTGAGTCCACCTGTCGCTCCTCAGTTTAATACAAGGATTCTCAGGACATGAGCGAAATGTCATAGCATTTACTCGAGAGAGCACATGCAGATTTTTTCCCAAAGATTTATTTATTTATGCATACAGGCTGGGGTGCAGGCCAGAGGTGTGGGGCGGTGAGAGGATTCACCGGAGACAGAGTGGGGAGCAGAACAGGCAGAGTGGCTGAAACACACAGATGCAGATGTTTTGTTTAGTTTTTTATGAACGTTTGAAAATGTCAAATGCATTATTTTGGGGGTGCAGGAAAACATGTAAAAGTAACTGCACTTTGGGCCTCCCTGGTGGCGCAGCGGTTGAGCGCTGTGCTGTGGAGCTGTCGGCAGCGGCGATGCGAGTTCGACGCCCGGCCGGGGAGAATCCCACATGGCGCTGCAGACCTCTCCTGCCTCGCCCGCTGCTCCCCTCAGCAGTGTAGTTCTGATCTGCCTGTTCTGCTACCCGCTCTGTCTCTGGTGAACCCTCTCGCCGCCCCACACCTCTGGCCTGTACCCCCTCTTGTATGTATAAATAAATAAATCCTTAAAAAAAAGAAAAAAAAAGTAACTTCACTTTCCTGAACTCCCCCCTTATTTTCTTGCTTTGCTCCAATTCCCCAAGACCGGGTAATGGGTCATCCAGCCGCCATCTTGCCAGTAAGCTCCTCCTCAAGCTCCCTTTTATTCTGTTTACAGGGCTAGACCCTGAGCCTAACTTGGTTCTCAGCCATCTACCTTTTCAACGTTTTCATCTTGCGACTAAGGTTCAAAACTGGTAGGTCATTTGGCCAAGCCGTTGGGCTAGGGAGGGGGCCCCACGGATCACACCCCGCGGCAGCCGCCATGGAGCTGTTCCCAGCAGCCCTCCGGCCTGGCCAGCCCCCGCCCCTGCCTGCAGCAAGCGCCCACCCGTCACTCTCGGCAGAAGGGCCCAACTTCACAGTGTAGGGGGAGGCGACGGGCAGGCAGGGGTCCCTCTGTTCTTCCCGCCCGCCCCTGCTTGTCTCGCACCCCTGCTGCTGCCCCCTCTGCCTGTGCAGGCCCGTGGTTCAAGCGGAGGACCTGACCCGGGCCTCAGACTGTGTGACAAGTTTTTGTTTAACATTTCTTTATTTTAATACTTATTTATTTTGTAGAAGAACTGGGGTGCAGGCCAGAGGTGTGGATGGTGAGAGGATCCCCCAGAGACAGAGTGGGGAGCAGAACAGGCGGATCCACTGAAATCCGCTGCCGAGGGGAGCAGCGGGGAGACAGCAGGGCTCTGCTGCGCCTGTGAGTCAGCTCCCTGGCTGGGACTCAGGCCACAGCGGCTGGTGACAGCTTGCTAGCGCTGAGACTTGACCCCTTGTGCCACCAGGGAGGCCCCTTCTCTTATTTGTCTGAGGATGTTGCAGGTTATTTTTCTGTGTTTGGGTAGTGCCAGCAAGGCCCGGGGCACTTTCTCTATGACCCAGGCAAACAGGTAAAGGAGAGTCCAGGAGCCCTCAGTGGCTTTTTCGGGCTTTTAATGTTTCTACACAGCATTTGTAAAGCGGCGACCAGGTGCAGGGCAGGCGGGGGGCTGGGGGGCCAGGGGGCTGGGGGGCCAGGAGGCTGGGGAGGGCGGGGGGGGCAGCCCCTGGGCGAATCCTCACTCTCTCTGGTCTCTCTTGGGTTCTCTAGTGGTCTCTCTGCTGCACCCCGCCACACAGTCCTCCCCTGCCACACTCTGTTCTCTCTCTCTCTACGGGTTCTGCTCTTACATGTTCAGTCTCTCGGCTCAGGGGCGCCCACTCTCAGGACCCACAGCCTATGCCAGGGGCCGCCATCAGGCCCGCCTGCAGGACTGCAGGGATCTGTCATTGACACAAATGGCGGGAGGGCAGAAAATCCTGATAACTTCATTTACTCTGCAATTTGACATTTTCTTTTGTTCCTTTCATTGTCTGTTACTCTCTGGGTTCCGTGTCATTTAGCTTCTTTTTTTTTTTTTAGATTTATTTATTTAGGGCCTCCCTGGTGGCACAAGGGGTTAAGTCTCAGCACTGTGAAGCTATCCAGAGCCACTGCAGCAGTAGTTCAATACCCAGCCAGGGAGCGTCCCACAGGGCACAGCAGACCTCCCCTGTCTACCCGCTGCTCCCCTCAGCAGTGTACTTCAATCACACCACCTGTGACTTTTATTTATTTAATTTTATTTTTATATAAAAGATTTATTTATGCATAGAAGGAGTGGGGTGCAGGCCAAAGGTGCAGGGGTGAGAGGATTCACCAGAGACAGATCAGGGAGCAGAACAGGTGGATCTACTGAAACGCACTGCTGAGGGGAGCAGCGGGGAGTCAGGAGAGGTCTGCTGCGCCCTGTGGGAAGCTCCCTGGCCAGGGTTTGAACTTGTGCCGCAGTGGCTGCGGACAGCTTCATAGTGCTGAGACTTAACCTTGAGCCCCCAGGGAAGCCCTCAGCTTCTGTCTTTAAGGTCTGGGGTTTCCTGCAATCCGTTGTGATCCTGATTGTTCTTACATAAAGTGAGGTCAGGAGAACTGATGGGAAGCTGGGGGAGGGGCATAAGTCTGGGGGGGTGGCTGTCAGCACCCAGCCTCACTGTGGGGCAGGTGAGGGTGGTAAGAGCCTTGGGGTCCTGTAAGCTGTTTCTTCTGAGTCATTATCCCCCAGAAGGAACTTTCCAATCCTCCCGCCTCTGCTTTCAAGGACTATGAACTTTTTTAATTTTTAAGTTCTCAAAAGTTCAAAGACACCAATTGTTTTGTTGCTTTCTGGTTCCCACTTCCACCCCATGAGTAAGATGGAAAATATTGAAACTTAATGATTTAAAACCTCACACATCTGATTTTCCATTTTTTAAAATTACATCTCTCATTGGGTCTTTGTGCTTTTAAAAATTACTTTCATTTCGATGTGGTTTCTGAAGAGAGCAGAAATAAATGTGTGCACAAGTCACCAAATTTAAGAGGAAATTTCTTATTTCCTTATGTCTCGATTACCTCATTTCTCTACCCCGCAAGTGGTGGTGGGCTCTAAGGTGGTCCCGCGTAGCAGGGTCTTGAGAATCTCCTGTTGTCTTGCAGTCTGAGCTTAGTTCTTGAGCAGAGCGCCTGGAGGTGCCTGACTTATAAAGACTCTGGGACATGATGGAGGGCAGCAGGGCACTAAAACTGGCCCACGGCCTGCCCAGATAGTTCACAGTCCCCGTCTGGGTTCACCCACATGCGCAAGTGCAAGACCATCCAGATTCAGAGAACAACAATAATGGGGTTTATTTAAGCTAAATAAACTTAAATATTTTATTTTATTTAAGTTAAAGAGTCACTGGGGCGACAATTGGTTGTTTACCTCACCCGAAGCCGTGTCCAGTGTTTTTAATTTTTTAAAGATTTATTTATTTATGCATACAAGAGCAGGCCAGAGGTGGGGGGGGCGGTTGGTGAGAGGATCCACCAGAGACAGAGCGGGGAGCAGGACAGGCAGATCAATTGAAATCCACTGCTGAGGGGAGCAGCGGGGAGACAGGAGAGGTCTGCTGCGCCCTGCGGGAAGCTCCCTGGCCCAGGGATTGGACTCGTGCTGCAGGGGCTGCGGACAGCTGCACAGTGCTGAGACTTAACCCCTGCGCCCCCAGGGAGGCCCCATGTCCAGTGTTTTACAGTTATAAACAAAAAGCATCTAAGGTGGCGCCTCCCACTGCTGAGGCTTGGAACACGCAGCTGCCAGACTGTGCAGGCCGGATCCAACTCACGAGACAGCAGAAGACACAGCAGCAGACGCTCCGAGTTGCCGAGACGCCCCGGAGCAGCACCGACAAGGACACTCAAGCAGCAGCTGCGGCGGCTGAACAACCCGACAAGCGGCCACACTCAGCATGCAGCGAGGCGCCGCCCAGCCCTTCACAGCGAGGCCGGGACCAGCGTCGGTCACTCGGCCGCCTGCAGACCCTCGAACTTCTCCCCTCTGAGGCTGGCTGCTGGAGGCCTCCACCTGCAGAGGCCACAGCAGCCTTCTGGAAGATCGGCGCGGAGGGGGCAGAAATGGCCAACCCCAGAGCAGGTGCAGATCTGAATCCCAAACACAGAAATCCTGAACACTGAGCCCCAGGGCTGCTTCTGCTGCCCCTTCTGTTTCTACCAGAGCCTCCACCTCCACTGGCAGGCCCGTATTTCCCCGGGGCGCTCCGTCGTCACCAGCACCCCCTCCAGGGGGTGCCACCTTCAGCCCCGGGTTCCAGACGGACAAAAAAGCACATTTAATTCCTCCAACAGCGACGCAAGGCCAGACGTTTGACAAGGGGGTTATGGAGACAGACTTGCTGGTCTGCTCTGGGCGCTTTGTCATCCCCTCCCTCATTCCGAGATGAGTGGCAGCTACGGACCAAGTAAAGAAACACTGAGAGGGCCCCCCTGTTGGCTCAGGGGTTGTCTCAGCACTATGCAGCTGTCTGCAGCCACTGCGGCCTGAGTTCCATCCCCTGCCAGGGAGCTTCCCACAGGGCGCAGCAGACCTCTCCTGCCTCGCCCGCGGCTCCCCTCAGCAGTGTACGTCAGTTCCTGTTCTGCTCCCCACTCTGTCTCCGGTGAATGCTCTCACCCCCACACCTCTGGCCTGCACCCCAGCTCTTGTATGCAGAAATAAATCTTTAAAAAAAAAAAACACCGAGACTGGGCTGCCTGGGGGGCAGAGGCAGCCCCTCACTTTAGCTGGTGTTTCCTGGCCTAAAAGTCCAGCCCTGCCAGAGAGCACAAGAAAAGCCCTCAGAGAGCGTTCCGGAAGTGCCTGAGTTGAAGGTGTTGGCGTGAGAGTCTGCTGAGGGCGTGGTGAGTGGGGCAGCTGGGAGGGCCCTGGGCTGGTCCTCGTGAGCAGCCTGCACTTCAGGGCCAGCCAGGGGAGGTGTGGGCCTGGGGCTGCGGCGCCAGAGGCCTGGATGGCAGTGCTGGAGGCAGAGAGTGTTCGGGGAGGCAGCGCCACAGGACCAGAAACTTCGGGCAGGCGGCATGGGCTCCTGGGTGGGTGGGCGTGAGTAACACAGTCGTTCAGCAGCTGTAGGGCTGTCAGGGGCCGTCAGCAGGGCTGTCTGGGAGGGTCACCCGGGCAAGCCAAGCAGAGAAAAGCCCTGAGGCCCCAGCCCTGGCAGTGACGAGCTCAGTTAATAGCCCACAAAGGCACGATCCTCCCCAAGGCTCTTATTTGAGCTCTTGGGCCGGAAAGGGGCAGCCCCCTGCCCCTGGGACTTGGTGTCTCTTCACCCACCTTCTCCCCCTGCAAAGCAGCAGAGCAGCAGCCGGGCCGCTTGGGAGCCTGCAGGCCTCTCTTCTGACAACCCTGCCCTTTTGGGGGTAGCTCAGCCCCCGCGCCCCTGCCGTTAATAGTAAACCTGCCCTTTGGGACACAACTAAATGCCTCTGCTCGTGGGGAAACTCACCCGCGGGCCTCAAAGGGCAGCTTTGCTGGGACTCTCTCGGGTGGCCCGAGACCCCGCTCTCTGAACCCAGCACCCTGCACCCTCCTCGCGATGCGGGTCAAGCTGGGAGCTTGGGGCGCCGAGCTAGAAGCAGGAGGAAGCACAGCCAGGGCCGCCCCGCACCGGGCACCCAGCTCCTGCGGGCAGTGCCCTTGACGGCCTAGTCCCAGAAGGCCCCCCGTCCCCCTCTGTCTTTCCAGAGGCGCAAGAGGAGGGAGGGGAAAGAAGGCAAAGAGGCAGGGAGCCCCTCGCCCTTGCAGGTGGTGAGGGCCAGCCTGGGGCTGTAACGCGAATGAATAAGCTTTTGAATTTAAAAAAGGAAGCAGAGAAGAGTGTTAGGGTGAGGGGGTCAGTGGTGGGTCTCGGGTGGCTTTCTGTGCCCCTGGGCTCTGCAGCCATCGCCTGCGGCCTGATCAGAAGGTGCCCGGAGTGGGGCTGGCCCTGGCTGGGAGCAGCAGGAGCCTGGTGCAGACAGGTCGCCCCTCCTGTCGCCCACAGCGCCCTCCGCAGTGTGTTTCTGTCGATCTGCCTTTTCCGCTCCCCACTCTGTCTCTGGGGAACCCTCTCACCCCCACATCTCTGGCCTACACCCCAGCTCTTGTGTGCAGAAATAATTTTTTTTTTTAAAGGAAAGCCAGAAGGCCGACTCCTAGATTTCTGTGTGTGTGGTGGGGGCAGGAGAGGGCTGTTAATGGCGGTGACTTTGAGCCGCAAATCCAGAAAAAAGAGAAGGTTGGTGGAAAGCAGAGACTTTGGTTCTCATCTTGGGGCCTTGGAGGTGCCTGTGGCATTTCCGGGCAGCTTTCTGCGACTCAGCCAGCAGATCTGGGCAAGTGATACACTCGTGAGATTGCGAGGTCACCGTGATGGTAGTTTGTGGGTGAGGTCACCAGAGAGAGGGTGTGGATTGGAGAGGGGGTTTCCAGGGTGTGCGGACCGCATTTCTGAAGTCTCCTGGATGAGAGTTGTGGGATGGGACGGAGCTGAGGGTGCTGTCCTCACACAAGACTTCAATAGCTCCTTTCCTTCAGGTGGGAACAATCTAGAATATACCACAGGAGAGTTTCCCCTTTCTATTAGCACAGCCCCACCTACCCTATAACAAGGAAGTTACTGGAGACTGAGAAACTGAAGTTCCAGGCAATAATACACGGCACCGGCTGCCCTGGGCACGGGCCAGGTGGGCATGATTGTCAGGCTGCAGGGCAAGAGCGAAAATCCAGGATAGGTATTCTTAAAGATTTATTTATTTATGCGTACAAGCTGGGGTGCAGGCCAGAAGTGTGGGGGTGGTGAGAGGATTCACCAGAGACAGGGTGGGGAGCAGAACAGGTGGATCTACTGAAGTCCACTGCTGAGGGGAGCAGCGGGGAGACAGGGAGGTCTGCTGCGCCCTGTGGGAAGTGCCCTGTCCAGGGATCCAACTCAGTGGCTGCCGATAGCCTCATAGTGCTGAGACTTAACCCATTGTGCCACCAGGGAGGCCCCAATATAGGTATTTTTAAGGAGCAAGGAATTTAATTCATTGACTTAGACACTTAGAAAGCTTCTGGACGGGCCCTACGGAGGAGCTCTAGTCTGAGCTTCCAGGAACAACTCTCAGAACGGGGCAGAACCAGTCCCCAGGAAGAGGGCGGCCAGCAGCGGGAAGTTGGGCGGACATTAGGCGAGTGCTGGTTACTCCCGAACCCATCCAGTTTACGGACACAACACTGCTCCGTGGCAGTGAGGGGAAGAATAGTTTTTCAATAAGTCATGAATATGGGGGGTGGGAAATGAATTTTGATCCCCAGCCTCACACTGTTACAGGGCAGGGAGAGGGGCACCCCAAACGTACCCATTCTAAATAGGTTCTGCCATCCGCTGCATCAATACAAAACATACAAGACCTTAAGTGGAAACAAACTTTAATACAATCACTGTGTAATACAAAAGAGACAAAGAATGTAGTTTCTAAATGAAGCACCCAAAGTTACCCCTCAGGCCTGCCCCAAGTCTAAAACCCCTTTTGGCAGGGACCCATAGAAAAGGGTCAGAAGCAGCCAGACCCTTCTGGGAGGAACTAAAACACCTATCAGCAGGGACCCATAGAAAAGGGTCAGAAACAGCCAGACGAATCTCTGAGGAAAAGAGCAAAATCAAAATCCAGATCAGCGTTGCCATCGTCACCTCCCCACGGCTCTCACCCACGTCTGTTTCAGCCAGCCCAGGCCAGTGCAGCTTCTTCACGCGTCTCTCTGCTCCTTGTGCCTCTTCTGGCTCCATCCTGCTTCCTTCTCCAGTCTCCTTCTCTCTTCTCCAGCTTCTTATCTCTCCTGCTCAGCTCCACCCTCCCTTGGGTGGTGCAGGGAACCTGGAACATTCCCTTTTCCTGGGGACCCCCTGTTAGCATTCACAATGTAGGTAGATTATAAACCTACATGTGAAAACGAAAACAAGTAACGTTTCTAGAAAAAAAAATCTTCTTGACCTCAACCAAGACACAAAGGAATTAATCATAAAAGGCATTTAATAAAGTGAACTTTATTAAAATTAAGAACTTGGATAAACCTTGAAAACATTCTGCTAAGTGAAAGCACCTGGACATGAAAGTCAGATATAGCATAATTCCATTTATATGAATTATCCATGTAAGTAAATCTACAGAGACAGAACACATATTGGTAGTTACGGGGGTTGGGGGGGGAGCTGGAAGTGCAGATTGGAAACACCAGCTTGATGGGTGTGTGGCTCCTTCTAGAGTGATGAAACTGTTTGGAACTAGAGAGATGTGGTGGTTACACACCATTGTGAATATATATACGTATTTAAAAGATTTAATTTATTTATGCATGTAAGAACTCGGGTGTAGGCCAGAGGTGTGGGGGGTGAGAGGATCCACCAGAGACAGAGCGGGGAGCAGGACAGGCAGATCAATTGAAATCCACTGCTGAGGGGGCAGCAGGTGAGGCAGGAGAGGTCTGCTGCGCCCTGTGGGAAGTTCCCTGGCTGGGGATCGAACTCAGGGGATGGAACTCAGGCCAGGGAGACTAGAGATAGATAGGGCTCGGACTTTAATCTCTGCGCCACCAGGGAGGCCCTATTGTGAATTTATTAAATTCCACTCAGTTGTTTAAATGTTAATGTTATGTTATGCAAATTTCACTCCAGTAAAAAAAAAAAAAGTTAAGGACTTATGTTCACACACACACACACACACACACACACACACACACACTCAGGGAGGAATGCCCTCTGATCATACCCACCCCCTCTCCTGTTTTCTCACCCCACATTGTCACACTCTCCCACTATTCTTGCTTTCAACATTCATGTAAAGAGAATCTTTCAAGCTCCAGATCTCAGTGCCTCGGTCTTCTGCATTCCTTCCTCCCGAAAGCCTGGAGCCCACTGTCTCTCTCCTGAAATTTCCAGCTCCTCTCTCAGCCTCGTCTGAGGGGATGACCATGGTGTCCGCAATTAGACAACAGAAGGAAATGAGAGATCTACTTTGCTGCCCTCGCGTTACTAGGGGTGAACTATCCCTGGGCCTATCTAAGGCAGCACCTACCTTTGGGAACTACACTCCGCCCCTCACCTCTTAAAGTGTTTGGCTGCAGGAACTTTTCTTTATCTCTTTGCTGCATCAGTGTCCCCTACAGGATCTTCCCCAGCAGTGTCCACAGCTGTGACACTCTCATCTTGAAACAGTCCTGTCTGCACCTGGCTTTTTTTTGCCAGTTACTGCCCCATTTCTCTCCTTCTGTCCTCCAAATGAATTATCTAGTCATTGTCTTATTCCCCCCCATTCCCTTGAACCCCTACATGTACCCTTTTACGCGGTCAAGCCACCAACTCTGTCCTCCTGCGCACCCGACCTCCATTTTGTTTAATCCATCCATCAGTTCTCAAGACTTGTCTGATTTGATCTTGGCATCTGACAGTTTGTCATTCTTTCTTTCAAATTTATTTATTTATTTATTCTTATTTATGCATACAAGAACTGGGGTGGAGGCCAGAAGTGCAGGGGGTGAGAGGATCCACCAGAGACAGTGTAGGAAGCAGAACAGGCAGATCAGCTGAAGTACACTGCTGAGGGGAGCAGCGGGGAGGCAGGAGAGGTCTGCTGCGCCCTGTGGGAAACTCCCTGGCCGGGGATGGAACTCGTGCTGCAGTGGCTGCGGACAGTTTCATAGTGCTGAGACTTGACCCTTGCACCACCAGGGAGGCCCCAGTTAGTCATTCTTTATTCCTCCTCAAAACACTTTACTGGCTCAAGGACACAAAACTTTCCTGCTTCCCCTCTCCTTTCTTTGCTATTCTGTTTCCTTTACTGGGCCCTCACACCTCAACTTTAAACACTGCCGTTCCCGATGGCCCAGTCCCTGAACTTTTCTCTTTTCGTACGTTCCCTTGGTGACCTTATCCACACAAACCAGGTCTTAAAAACTACCTCTACGCCGATGAGATCCAGATTTATAGCTCCATGTGTCTGTGTGATGAGTAACGTGACTGCACTTTGTTTTTCCCTGGAAACTGCTTCTCCTGTCATCTTCCTGGTTCAGGGAAGGCAACATCATTTTCCTTCATCAGGCTCTAAGTTTTTGAGTTTCTTTTTTTCCAAAGACTTATTTATTTATGCATACAGGAACTGGGCTGTGTGCCAGAGGTGCAGGGGGGCAGTGAGAGGACTCACCAGAGGCAGAGTGGGGAGCAGAACAGGCGGATCCACTGAGACACACTGCTGAGGGGAGCAGCGGGGAGACAGAAGGTCTGGGGCGCCATGTGGGTCAGCTCCCTGGCCAGGGATCGAACTTGCGCCGCAGTCACTGCCGATAGCTTCATAGTGCGGCAACTTAACTCCGTCACCACCAGGGATGCCCAAGTTTCTTTTTTTCCATACCTCATATCTGACCCTTTTAAAAGGTTAAGTCAGGCCTTCCCCCCCTCCATTTGTCTCCTTGCTACCCCACTCTGAGAAAAAGCCAAAGTACTTCCAGTAACTGCCAAAGCTGCCCACGACCTGACCCCTCCTCTCACCTCCTTACTCTGGAATATACTCCCACCTGAAGACCTTGCATATGTTCCCTTTTCCCAGAATGTTCTTGCCCAGATAGCTACACAGCCGGCTCCCAACTTCTGGCTTTTACTTAAGTTCCACCTTCTTAGAATGGCCATCATTGTCCACTGTATCTTAAATTGCAAGCTCCCCCATGCTTCCTGCCCTCCTTCTGTGCTTTATTTTTTTGTCTAAAAGAAAAAAAAAAAAGGACTTTCGGGCCTCCCCGGTGGCGCAGTGGTTGAGCCCTGCGCTGAGGAGCTGTTGGCAGCGCACAATGCGAGTTCGACGCCCAGCCGGGGAGAATCCCACAGGGCACGGCAGACCTCTCCTGCCTCGCCCGCTGCTCCCCTCAGCAGTGTGTTTCCATCGCTCTGCCTGTTCTGCTCCCCACTGTCTCTGGTGAACCCTCTCGCCGCCCCACGCCTCTGGCCTGTGCCCAGCTTGTATGTATAAATAGATAAATCTTAAAAAATTAAAAGACTTTCTTAGTTTTAGATTCAAAGAAAACGTGAGCAGAAATGGTAGAGCGGAGGGCCTCTCCGGTGGCGCAAGGGGTAAGTCTCAGCACTATGAAGCCATCCGCAGCCACTGCGGCCTGAGTTCCATCCCTGGCCAGGGAACTTCCCACAGGGCGCGGCAGCCCTCTCCTGTCTCCCTGCTGCTCCCCTCAGCAGTGTACTTAAGTAGATCCTCCTGCTCTGCTCCCCACTGTCTCTGGGGAATCCTCTCACCGCCCCCGCACCTCTGGCCTGCACCCCAGCTCTTGTATGCATAATAAAACTTTTTTTAAAAAAAAGAAGGGTCACTGCTCACCCCTCCCCACCTACAACCTGGCAACCACTGTGTAATTTTACTTCTTCCAGAAAGCCCAGGCAGGAGTCACGCACACTAGCCCTCTCCACGGGATGGTTCACGCAGAGGAGGAAGACCCCAGACTACGACGGGAGGCCGGCTTCCGGAAGAAGACAGAAGACTGCCCGGACTCTGAAGAAAGAAGAGGAAGACCCCGTGCCCGGCATTGGGGAGGAAAAGACGCGTCCAGCAGCCGCCCTCCGAGGAGGGCAGAGACGCCGGGGCCTCTGCAGGGACCCGGCCTCGGTCCTGTCTCTGAGTTGCCTGAAAGGAGCCCCGGGGCCCTGGGCCGCTGTCTCGGGGAGCTGTGTGTTGGGGAGGGACCGTCGTGGGCATCCCTCCTGGCCAGTGCAGCCCAGCACTCCTGGGGGCCGGTGGCGACTCTGGGGGGACAGCCGGCCCCTTGCGGATGCAGTGAGTTCTGTTTTCCTATTTGTTTTTTGATTTACTTCTGCATACAAGAGCTGGGGTGCAGGCCAGAGGTGTAGGGGGGCGCGGATTCCCCAGAGAGCGGGGAGCAGAACAGGCGGACCCACCGAAGCACACTGCTGAGGGGAGCAGCGGGGAGACGGGAGGGGTCTGCTGCGCCCGGGAAGCTCCCGCCGGGATGGAACCGGGCGCAGCGGCTGGTGGCAGCGCCCGCGGCTGAGACAGCCCCGCGCCCAGGGCGCCCCGCACAGAGCCCCCGCCCGGCAGCGGCGCATCTGCGGACAAGCCCCACGAGGACGCGCCCGGAGTTCGCGAGGGCCCGGCCGGCCCCAGCCCCGCGGCGCGGGTCGCCTGACCCCACCTGTGCGGCGCGTCCTCCGCGCTCGGGCGCGGCCGCGTCAGTGCCCGCGGGCGGCCGTCCCAGGCCGCGACCCCTCGGCCCGGCAGCCCGGGCTCCCGCCTCCCCACGCCGATGGCGCCAGCACGGCCGGGGCGCGGGCCCCGGAGGCCGCCGGAGGCCGCCAGCGCCGCGAGCCGGGGCCCGCAGCTCCTGCCCCCGCCCCCAGGGGGCGGGGCGACCAGGCGCGGGAAACTTCGGCGTCGACTCCACGCCCACCCCACGCGGGGCCGGGGAAGGCGCGCTCTTCAGGGGACGCGGCCGGGGCCCGTGTCCGCGGCCCGGCGCCGCCTCACGCCCTCCGCGCAGGGAGCAGGCCACGCCGGCGCTGCGGACGTCACCTCGCCCCCACTTCCGGTCCGCGAGGCCGTCCCGGGCGCGGGTCCCGGCCGCGCCGCACTCCGAGCCCCGCCCGGGCCCCCGGCCCCCCGCGGGGGGCGATGGGTAGCCCGGGCCGCGGCCCCGCTCAGGGCGCTCTCGCCGGCGCGGAGGCCGCGAGCGAAGGGTCCGCCAGATGACGTCATGTTTGGGGGCCTTCCCATTCCGTGGCTTCCGCACGGCGCGGCTGCCGGTGGGCTGCAGTTTGAAGAAACAGCGCGAACTGATGTACACATCCGGGCTTCCCTCAGCCGCCGCGGTTCCCGGAGAGCCCACCAAATAAAAACTGGGAGTTCTTTAAATTTGCATAAGTGAACTGCGGGCTTCCAGGATTCGGGCCAATGCGGAGTGAGGGGGCGGGGACGCACCTGGGTTAGTCGCCGCCCCCCGTAGGAAAACAGGGCGTTAGATTGGCTTCTCGCTAAGCGACAGACGCGCAGGCCAATCGTTTTGGAGATGCCCCGATGGCTAGTTCCGAGCGGCGGCATTTAAGTCCAACCCAGGGAGGGGTGGGGAGGGGCGCAGTCCTGAGCGACGAGGCCGCCGGCCAATGGCGAGTGCGAAAGCGGGCAGCCCAGACCGGGAACGCGGAGGGAGCTGAGGGAGGGGGTGGCTGGACCGGAGAGAAGCAGGAAGTAGCGGCGGCCGCGGGGAGGGCGGCGGCGGCGGCGGCTGGAGCCGGGGAGAGACCGCCGGGCCCGGGCCGCGCGGGAGCGGAACGAGTAAGCGCGCCCCGAGCAAACGCCGCCCTCGGCCCCGCCTCCGGGGGGCGGGTAGGCGCCCCGCCCCTCCCCCACTTGGCCAACTACCCCTGTCCGCGCCGCCCCCCGGGGCGCTCTGGCGAGGCCCCGCCGCTCCTGCCCCGGGGCCGCCGGGCGGGACGCCCAGCCTGTTGCAAGCACCTCCCCTCGCCGGGTAAACGCGGGCGCGGCGGGGGCCTCCCGTCCCGGCGCCCCCAGCCCGAGGCCCGGAGCCGGTCGGGGCGCGGGAGGCTGCGGGATGTCGCGACCCAAAATGGTGTCCGCGTCGGGGTGGGGGCGGGGAGCCGGGGCCGGCGCGGGGCTGCCCCTCGGGCGCGGGTCAGCGCCGGGCCCCGCGCGCCCTGGCGCACTCCAGCCTCGAGGGAGCCCGCGGCGGGCGGCGGGCGGGCGGCGCAGGGGGCGGCGGTCGGAGCCGGACGCCCGCGGGAGCCGCGAGTCCCGCCGAGCCCCGCGCCGCGGCCGGGGCCGGGAGCTGCGCGGCCGCCGCGGGGCGCCGCCGAGGCCCGTCCTGCCCGGGCGCGCCGGCGGCGCGGGGCGCCGAGCGCCTCAGTTTCCCCGCCCGCGCTGCCGCGTGCACCGCCCCCTCCCCGCGGCGCTGCCTGCACGCCGGCCCGCGGCAGATGGCGGGGACTTAATTCCGCCTAATCGCCCGCAGCCGCCGGCCCCTGGCCCTCCCGCGCAGCCGCCCGGCCGGGCAGGGGCGGCGGGGCCCTCGCGACCCAGGCCGGTGTCCGCGCTTCCTGCCCAGCCCCGTCCTTTGGCTTTTGGGGAAGCAGCGAGGGAAAGAGGGGGCTGGAGCGCAGGGCGGCGCGCTGCAGCCGCAGGCGGGCCTGGGCCGCGGGCCGGGAAGCCGCCTGGGCCTCGAGCGCTGCCGCCGGCCTGACCGTCCACTCCGGCCCTCCGTGACCTCTAAGCCACTTGTGCGCCCCACGGCCCGCGGCCGCGGGAGGCGAGTCTGCGGGTTTTCCTTGGTCCCCGCCGACCTGCCCGCCAGCGCAGCTTTCGGGCCGCGGCAGGTGGCTCAGGCCCCAGGCCTGGAGAGAGGCAGGCAGCCGCCCCGCGAGGCCCCAGCGACCGGCAGGGCAGAGCAAGGGGCGCCCGGCTTTGTTTAAACCCAGAGCCTGCAGCGGTAAAGGGGGGCGGGGAGGACTCCCCTCTCTCCCTCTGTTGGTACCCTCTCCGCCACCCCCACCTTGGTCCCAGCCATGCCAGCTGCCACCTGCTGGGACTGTCTCCAGTTACAGTCTGAAGCTGGAAGAGGTGAGAGTTGGCCCTGGGGAAGGGCTGGCATCCTGGAAGGGCCGTGTGAGCACAGAGACTCCTTCAGTTGCTGCTTCCTGGACAGAGAGGCACTTGTGAGGAGGAGCTGCTGGGGTGCAGGCCTGGGTCCCCCACACTCCGCGCTGGCCGTCGTCTGGGCTTGCTGCATTTTCCCCTTTGCGCGCTGGGCCGGGTGGGCTTGAGTGAGGGCCCCTGGGCTGCGTTGCCAGCGGGAAACTGGGGCAGTCTGAGCTGGGGTCAGCTGGGCGAGGGCCTCAGCAGGCAGGGCCGGGGTCAGGCCTCCCCCAGGGGCGGCAGCTGTGCCGGATGAGCCCGCAGCCCGGAGCCGCAGCCGGCCGGGCGGGGCGGGCTCTGGGGAGGGAGGTGCGCAGCAGCAGGTGTTTGCGCGGCGAGCCCGGCCCTGGCGACGGGCTGCGGCGTCCCCACGGCCTCTCCCCTTTGTCTCTTTCTGCTGTTTCATTCCACCCTGGTCTCCGGGGTGCTTTCCCCGAGTCCGCTTCTTGTTAACCCAGTCGCATGTCCGGGTGCTGGCGAGGACCCCCGAGCGCCCCAAGTTTCGCGAGCCCTCATCTTGCCTCGGACCCCGGCCCTGGGTTTGGTGCCACCTTCTCCGCCGCTGCCCCCGGCCCGGCGTGTCTGTGTTTGTCCTGGCTCCGCACTCGCACCTCTGCGGTTCCACGCGGCGCAGAGCGCCCGCCCCGGCCACGCGCGGTCAGGCGGAGCAGGTGCCCGGAGGCCGTCGGTGAGGGGCTGGGCCGCTTCGTGGGTCTCGGCTTCAGGCCCTGCCCCTTCATGCACGCGGCTTTTCGGGGCTCAGCGGGCTCCGTGAAGAACATGAACGGCTCGCATGCTGCCTGGGCGAGCCCTCAACCCGGGTGGGGGCTTTTCCGTTCTCCTGCATAGTAGTGATTCATCGATGACCCTGCACCGGCGCTGGGGGACGGCGGGGGACGGACGGGGCGCAGGCGGGTCAGAGGGAGCACTGACTGGACTGGACGGAGGGAGCGCTGACTGGACACAGGGAGCACTGGCGGGACGGAGGGAGAGGGAGCACTGACTGGACTGAACAGGGAGCACAGGCGGGTCGGAGGGAGCACTGACTGGACTGGACAGAGGGAGCGCAGGCGGGACGGAGGGAGCACTGACTGGACAAAGGGAGCACTGGCGGGACGGAGGGAGAGGGAGCACTGGCGGGACTGAACAGGGAGCGCAGGCGGGTCGGAGGGAGCGCTGACTGAGGTGTTCTTGGCCCCGCCGCCTCTGACCGTCACCTCCTGTCCGTGTTGCCCAGAGGCTTTTCCTCTCCTCCCTCTGCACCGTGGTATCTTCCCCGGTGTGCTCACTCCCTCCCAATTTTAGGGTCCGGCAAACGAGCATCCCGCCAGCTCGCCAGGATCAGCCCGGCGCTGGAGGGGGTGGCAGGGTGGGGGGGCCGCGGGGCCAGCCACGACCCACTGGAGAACCTGGGCAAGGCGGGCGGGGCTGCCCGTGGCCGGGGCCTCACGTCTCCTCTTCCTGTCTCGGCAGGTCTAGGACCTGCTGCCATGGGGGACATGAAGACCCCAGATTTCGACGACCTCCTTGCTGCCTTTGACATCCCCGACATCGACGCGAATGAAGCTATCCACTCTGGGCCGGAAGAAAACGAGGGCCCGGGAGGCTCAGGGAAGTCGGAACCCAGCGTGGGGGGTGAAGCTGCAGACGCAGCGGCCGCAGCTGCCGGGGACAGCCCTGGGGTTCCGGCCCAGACCCCCGACCACGGGCTGGCGCCCCCAGACATCTCGGCAGTCAGCGTCATTGTCAAGAACACGGTGTGTCCTGAGCAGCCCGACTCCCTGGCTGCGGGCGCGGGAGGGGAAGGACCCCGGACCGCGGGGCTCTCCAAGGACGGACCTGTGGGGCCTCGCCTCATGCAGAATGGTTTTGGGGGCCCCGAGCCATCCCTTCCAGGAACTCCCCGCTCTCCGGCTCCTCCCGCTGGGGGGGCTTGGAAAGAGAAAAGCATGGAAGGCAAAGCTCCCTTGGACCTCTTTGCTCACTTTGGGCCCGAGCCGGGCGAGCACCCCGACCCCCTGCCTCCCGCCGCCCCCTCCCCTCCCCGGGAGGGCGCCCTGACCCCACCGCCTTTCCCCGCTCCCTGCGAGCTGGCCCCGGAGAGCAGCCCGGCCCTGCTGCCGCCTGGGGCCCTGAAGCAGGAGAGCTGCAGCCCGCTTCCTGCCCGGGGCTCCAGCCCGGCCGCCTCGGGCGTCCCCGCCAGCGCCTCGCCCTCCGGAGCCGCCAGGCCGCCCCTCAAGCAGTCTCCGGGGCCCCAGAGCCCACCCGCCTCGCCCCAGGTGCCCGGCTGCCGGCCCCTCAAGGAAGAAGACGCCGACGACGAGGACGCCGACGGGCCGGCGGACGGGTCTCCCCCCGGGAGCTCCCGGCAGCCGTCCAGCGGCGCCGAGGCGGCGGACGAGGACAGCAACGACTCCCCGGCCTGCGCCTCCCGGCCGCTCAAGGTGCGCATCAAGACTGTGAAGACGTCCTGCGGCGGCGTCACGAGGACCGTCACCCGCGTCCCCTCGGACCCCGACCCCTCGGCGCCCGTGGCGGACGGGGGCCTGCTGGCCGAGGCCGGCCTCCTGAAGCTGTCCCGGGCGCCCCCGACCCCCGAGGGCCCGAAGGTGGTCAGCGTCCAGCTGGGTGACGGGCTGCGGCTGAAGGGCACCGTGCTGCCCGTGGCCACCATCCAGAACGCGAGCACGGCCATGCTGGTGGCCGCCAGCGTGGCCCGCAAAGCTGTGGTTCTGCCCGGGGGCGCCGCCGCCAGCCCCAAGACGGTGGCCAAGAACGTGCTGGGCCTCGTGCCCCAGGCCCTGCCCAAGGCCGAGGGCCGGGTGGGGCCGGGGGCCGGCGGCCAGAAGGTGAACGGCGCCTCGGTGGTGATGGTGCAGCCCGCGAAGCCGGCCGCCGGCCCGGGCGCCGCGGGCGGCACGGTCATCTCGCGGACGCAGTCCAGCCTGGTGGAGGCCTTCAACA
Source organism: Scalopus aquaticus (assembly GCA_004024925.1). Classification (NCBI taxonomy): domain Eukaryota; kingdom Metazoa; phylum Chordata; class Mammalia; order Eulipotyphla; family Talpidae; genus Scalopus; species Scalopus aquaticus. Next base: position 43,693 of record PVIJ01009012.1, on the reverse strand, counting down.
GGATCCTCAACACCAAGAACCTGCTGCCCGCCTACAGGCCCAACCTGAGCCCGCCCGCGGAGGCCGGCCTGGCGCTGCCGCCCGCGGGCTACCGCTGCCTGGAGTGCGGGGACGCCTTCTCGCTGGAGAAGAGCCTGGCGCGCCACTACGACCGCCGCAGCATGCGCATCGAGGTCACCTGCAACCACTGCGCGCGCCGCCTGGTCTTCTTCAACAAGTGCAGCCTGCTGCTGCACGCGCGCGAACACAAGGACAAGGGGCTGGTCATGCAGTGCTCGCACCTCGTCATGCGGCCCGTGGCCCTGGACCAGATGGTGGGGCAGCCGGACATCACGCCCCTGCTGGCCGTCCCGCCGGCCCTGCCCGCGCTGGGCAAGGGCGACGCGGCCGTCGCCTCCGCCGTCGCCTCCGCCGTCGCCGTGGTTGCGGCCGAGGCCCCGGTGCTGCCGCTGCTGGCCGAGCCGCCCGCCGCGCCCGCCGCCGCCCACACGTGCTTCCGCTGCCTGGAGTGCAAGGAGCACTGCCGCGACAAGGCCGGCATGGCCGCCCACTTCCAGCTGCTCAGGACCCCCGCCGCGGGGGCCTCCAGCACGGTCAGTGGCCCCGCCGGCCTGGGGGGGGGGTCGGGCCGCCCCCGCTGACCCGCTCGTGCCCCGACAGGTGTGCCCGACGTGCCCCATGATGCTCCCCAACCGCTGCAGCTTCGGCGCCCACCAGCGCGTGCACAAGAACCGGCCTCCGCACGTCTGCCCCGAGTGCGGCGGCAACTTCCTGCAGGCCAACTTCCAGGCGCACCTCCGGGAGGCCTGCCTGCACTTCTCCCGCCGCATGGGCTACAGGTGCGCCCGCCCCCCGCGTGCCCCGCGGCCGCCCTTGCGGAGAGGGACGTGCGCCGGGCGTGGGCCCCCCTCACCGCCCCCTCCGCAGGTGCCCCAGCTGCGCGGTGGTGTTCGGGAGCGTGAACTCCATCAAGTCCCACATCCAGACGTCGCACTGCGAGGTTTTTCACAAGTGCCCCATCTGCCCCATGGCCTTCAAGTCTGCCCCCAGCGCCCACGCCCACCTCTGCACCCAGCACCCCAGCTTCCACGCGCAGCAGTCCAAGTGAGACCGGGGGGTGTGGGGGGCCGGGGGGCCAGCCCGGGGGGCGCCTGCACTGTCCTCTCGCCACGCAGGATGATCTTCAAGTGCGCCATGTGCGACACGGTCTTCACCCACAAGCCCCTGCTCTCGTCGCACTTCGACCAGCACTTGCTGTCCCAGCGCGTCAGCGTCTTTAAGTGCCCGACTTGTCCTCTGCTCTTTGCCCAAAAAAGGACCATGCTGGACCACCTCAAGGTGCACGAGTCGAGGGACATGGGCGCCGGCCTCAGGCAGTGGGGGCAGGGGAGGCCCCCGGCCCCGGGCGACGCCAGGCTGTCCCCCAAGCGGCCGCCCCCCTTGTCTCCCTCGCAGAACACGCATCAGTCTGGGCGTGCGGGGGAGGAGACTGCTGGGAAAGGGGCTGGAGGCGCCCTGCTCACCCCCAAGACTGAGCCCGAGGAGCTGACTGTCTCCCAGGGAGGGGCGGCGCCCCCCACTGAGGAGTCGTCCTCGTCCACGGAAGAGGAGGAGCTGCCCAGCTCCCCGGAGCCCCCTCGCCCGGGCAGGCGGCCCCAGCCCCAGCCCCGGCCCCGGCCCCGGCCCGAGCTGGGGAACAGAGGCCGCGGGGGCGGGGCCGAGGGCGCCGGGGGCTGGACCTGTGGCCTCTGTCACTCCTGGTTCCCCGAGCGCGACGAGTACGCGGCGCACATGAAGAAGGAGCACGGCAAGGTGGGCGGGCGGCGGGCGGCGGGCGGCGGGCGCTGCGCGGCGGGGAGCGCGCTGAGACGCTCCTGCCCCCAGGCCGTGAAGAAGTTCCCGTGCCGCCTGTGCGAGCGCTCCTTCTGCTCGGCGCCCAGCCTGCGGCGCCACGTCCGCGTCAACCACGAGGGCATCAAGCGAGTCTACCCGTGCAGGTACCCGGCCGCCCGCGGTGGGCCGCCCGCCCGGGGCCTCCGCGGCCGCCCGGCGCCCACCGCTGCCCGCCGCCCGCAGGTACTGCACGGAGGGGAAGCGCACCTTCAGCAGCCGCCTGATCCTGGAGAAGCACGTCCAGGTCCGGCACGGCCTGCCCCTCGGGGCCCAGTCCCCCGGCCGGGGCGTCGCCCTCACGCAGAGCTCGGGGGCCAGAGCCCAGGTAGGCGGGGCCCGGCCTGCGGGGCCGGCGCGGGGGCGGGGGCGGCTGCGTGGGGCGCCGGGCTGACCCGAGGGGCCCACTCGCCTCCCCCCGCAGGGGCCGGCACGGAAGCGCCGCGCGTCGTCGGACTCGTGCAGCGAGGAGCCCGACAGCACCACGCCGCCCGCCAAGGCCCCCCGGGGCAGCCCCGGCCCCCCGCGCTGCCGGCGGGGCAGCGGCTCGGCGGAGCAGAGCCCCGGGGCCGGGCCGCGGGCGGACGGCGGCGCCCAGCAGTGCCTCGACTGCGGCCTGTGCTTCGCCTCCCCGGGCTCGCTGAGCCGCCACCGCTTCATCAGCCACAAGAAGAGACGGGGCGTAGGTAGTGCCGGAGCCCCGGGCCCCGGGGGCGGGGAGGAGGAGGCCCGGCCGCCGTCGAGGTCCGACGCGGAGGGCGGGGACTCCCCGCTGCCTGCCTCGGGCGGCCCCCTCACCTGCAAGGTCTGCGGCAAGAGCTGCGACAGCCCCCTCAATCTCAAGACCCACTTCCGCACGCACGGAATGGCGTTCATCAGGGCGCGCCAGGGGGGCAGCGGGGACAGCTAGGCCCACCCCGCCCGCCCGCGGGGGCCACGGAGACCCCGGTTCTGTTCAGCCCCCCACCCCCCACAGACAAAAAGCTTTTGAGGATTCTAGTTTTTTGCAGTCGTCCCCCTTGGGTTTGGCCCCGGATCCCGCAGGACGGACCTGCCACCCCCTTTCTGAGCCGACACTAACTCCCCTCCCGCCGCTGCCAGGCGGCCCTGCCCGAGCCCCCAGGCCCCGGCACGCGAGCCCCCGCCCCCGCAGTGCCTTTCACTCGTCTTTGTTTCCCCCAGAGTTCCGGGGGGTCGGTAGGGATGAGTCCCGTCCGGGGGTCCCGGGGAAGGGCTCGGCGCTCAGGACTCCTCTGCCGACGGCCTGACGCGCCGGGAGGAGAGACCGGCCATTAAAGCTGCTCGTGGTTTGGTCCCCAGTCGGCTCTTTCTGTGCGCGGCCTTGCTGGGCGGGGCAGGGAGGGGCGCCCGTCCTCCCCCTCGGCTGCGGGGTCCCCCTGGCGCCTGGTCGCCAGAGACGCAACTCGGGAGTGACACAGGTGGGTGGCTAAGGACTTTATTTCAAACAAAAATTAAAAAATGGAGAGCTACGTCCCCGGCTGCGGGAGGGCTCAGGCGCGGAGGGGCCGGGACCGCAGCCCGCCCCTGGGGGGGGCCGGCCGGCAGCAGCGTGGCCCAAGGCCACCCACAGGGTCAAGTACCGAGAGCCCCCGCCCCTTCCGGGGACCCGGGACAGGTCGAGGGGCGGCCTGTGGGGAGAGCCCCTCGGGCCCTGCGAGGCCTCACGTCCTTCGGGGCAGCGTGTCCTGGCGTCGGGGGCGGCGCCGCCAAGCCGCGGGCCGGGGAGCCCCAGCGCGCACCCCGCCGCTCGCCGCCGCCGCCCGGTCCCTGCCTCCTGGCGCCGTCCCCCGTCCCGCGGGCTCACATGATGCCGTTGGTGAGGTACTGGAAGCCGTCGTAGAGCCTGGTGGTGATGGAGCGCATGCTGCCGTCCACCAGCTGCTCCACCAGCAGCTGCAGCTGCTGCTCCGTCATGCCCATGTGGAAGCGCTCCTTGAGGCCGCGGATGGTGCTGGAGCCGTGGAAGCAGGGCAGCTGCGAGCCTGGGGTGCGGGCAGAGGGTCAGCCGGGGCGGGCGGCCCTGTCCTGGGCCGCTTCACCCCCCGCTCCGGCGCCGGGCGGGGGGCGCCCCGGCCAGCCTGGGGGTGGGGGCGCTGACCCCGCGGGGCTGGGCCCTGGGCCGGCACTTATCTGCTGCAGGTCTCTGCCTACGCTACGCCTGACACTCACAGATGACCTGGGCCACCGTCCCCACGGGGCCGGACGGGGCGCTCCCGAGCAGCGCGGGCAACCTGTGGGCGGGCGGGCGGGCGGGCGGGCGGGGAGACTGGCGGCTCAGGTGGGGCGGCGGCCGGGGGGCTGGGGGGCGGGGGGCCCGGCCTCGAGGCGCCCGCCGCAGCCAGACTCTGCCCTGCGGGGTTGGGACGGCCCACGGGGGAAACGGCCCGGAGCCAGGGGTCCTCGGGGAGCCTGCCCCGTCCCCCGGTGGCGTCGGGCTTCCGGGCACCCCCGCCGCGCCCACCTTGCTGCATGATCTCCACGGTCTGCAGCACCCTGTCCATGTGCTTGCGCGCCGCCACCAGCCCCTGCAGCATCAGCATCTTGTAGTAGTTGAACATGTCCCCGTCCGGGCCGCCCATCACCTGCGGGAGACGCGTGTGGGCGGCCGAGCGCCCCCTGGCGGCCAGGGCCCGGCAGCCGCCCCACCCGGCTCTGCCCCCTGCGGCCGCCCGACTCACGTCCACGAACTCCGCGGTCAGCTTGAAGGCGGACGTCTCGAAGCCCAGGTTCCGGGGCGAGCTGGACAGGATGAAGCCGAAGTCGATGTGGATGATGTGGCCGTCCGCGTCCAGGAGGATGTTCCCGTTGTGCCTGCGGGCGGAGGCGGGCGGAGGCGGGCTGAGGCGGGCGGCGGCGGCGCCCACGGCTGAGCGAGCAGAGGGGCCCCGCCCGTCCGGGGGCGCCGGGCACCGGGCTCTGCGGGAGGCTCCGTCCAGAGCGCCGCGGCCGGCCGGGAGGGACAGCGGGGCGCGCGCTCGGGCCCCAGACGGCGGGAGAGCCTGCGCGACGCGCTCCGGGGACAGCCCGGGGCCGGGTCTGACCCGAGGGACCCACGGGAGGGACCGTGGGGCGCCCCGTCTGAGGGGCTGCTCCGTGGCTCTGACGGACCCAGAGAGGGGCGGGGTGGCCAGAGCCCCACGGGCCCCCTCTGGGGGCTGGTGCCAGGCGAGGGGGTGGGGGCTCAGTGGGGGGCGGGGCCGCGGCGTTTCTCTCAACTGCGGAGGCCGCTCGGCTGCTCCGGGCGGTTTGGCGGCGGCCGCACACCGCCCTGCCCGGCCCCGCGCCGGCTTCCGCAGACAGCCCGACACCTTCTCTTTTCTCAGTAACACGACAGGCTCGTCGGCTGCCCTCGCCGGAGAGCGCCCCTAATGGAGAGCGCCCCTAATGGCCCAGACAAACTCCCGAAGCCAGACGCGCAGCTGCTCCCCTGCCCCCTTCGCCCGGCTCCCGGACAGTCCACACAGTCCACGGGGCAGCCCGAGTCCTGGTGACGCCGCCGCCTCTCCCGCCCCAGCAGCCCCGGCTGGCCCGCCCGAGGGCTGCCGGGGCCGGTGGGCGCAGGCTCGGAGAGCGCCCCGACTTGGCTCCCTCCCGAGAGGCCTGACCAGCGGGTTTTCCTCTGGTCTCAACCCGAACACCGGGCTGCGGGGCCGCAGAAGGCGCGTTCACTCAGCCGCCGGCGAGCGCTGTCTGGGCCCACGGGGCCACGGCCTCTCGGGGACCGCCCGGCACACGGCACGCGGCGGACCCGAGCGCGGCCCTGGCCCAGCTGTCCGCCCAGCACGCCGGCACGCGCTTGGGCCCACGGTCAGGCGGCGCGGGAGAGGAGACTGGGCAGAAGGCCACGCGGGCCGTCCCCGGGAGCCACAGGTGCAGCAGGGAGCGCGCTGGGAGTCTGGACGTCGCCACCGCAGCCTCAGTCTCCCCCGCCCCGCCGCGGCCAGGCCTCACTGCCTCCTGCCTCCTCTGCCGGGCCAGCGCACGCGGCGCCACGGCTGCTCGCTGAGCAGACTGATCGGCTCGCTCTGCGCCTGCGGAGTCACTCGGCCTCATAACGAGGGCCCTCCTGGCCGGCCCGACCGACCTGTCCGGCACGCTCACCCACTTCTCTGCGCGGCAGCGGACGGAGCTTTAAACACGCGGCCGCGTCCTCAGCAGCGGCCCTCCTCGCCCGCCCCACCCCGCACGCCTGCTTCCCGGCCTTCAGGTCCCGCTGGCTGAGCCCGCTCCCACGGCCGCACGCCCGCGCCCTTCAGGAGCCGCCGCCTCGTCCACCGCCACGTGGACACACCCGTCTCCGCGCACAGCCCGCTGTTGGGCCTTTCGGCCCGGGCCGCGGAAGTGGCGACGCGAGGGGTGCATGCGGCCGGGAGACCGGGCGGGGCGGCCGCACGCACCTGTCCTTGACCTGCAGCAGGTAGCAGACCAGGCAGTAGCCAGCGCAGCTCTGCACGAAGTTGCGCTGGGCGCTGAGGAAGGCCTCGGTGGTGCAGCTGCCATGCTCCTGCAGGAAGTAGTCCAGCAGGGACAGCTGCGACTGCTTCTTCACCTGGTGGATGGACACGGCGTTCACCACGGGCTCGATCATGCCGCTGTCCGCGGAGATCACCAGGATCTTGTAGGGCTTGATCCACAGGGGCACGCGCTCCTGCTCCCAGATGCACTGTGGGGACAGAGGCGCGGGCGCTGGTCCTTCTCCACACCCGGGCTGGAGGCCAAAGCCCCCGTGTCCCCAGCCCTAACCGCTGCCTCCCCTGGTGGCTGTGCATTCTAGGCCATCAAGTGAGGAAAACCCAGCGACCCCACTGAGCACCAGGGAATTCTGGAAGTCTCAGGCCCGACAAGACACAGGAATCCACACGAAAAAGCATGTGAGAAAAATCCAAAAAAAGAAAAGTGAGAAACAGGAAGAAGAAAACCCAGGGACGCTCACGGTCACCTCAGGGAGGGGCACTATTAAAACAAGTTCAAAGGACAAGGGAAAAATTGGAAAAGGATTTAGTTCCTGAGAAAGCCTGTCTAGAAAATGAAAATATTCACTACACAGAACTGGCTCAAAGGGGTAAAGCTGCCTGCAGGCGACCGCCCCAGGGCCAGGGGTCCTAGGCCGGCGTGGGAACCGCACGCCCACCAGCACCGGAGCTGCTCTGCAGGACGGGCCCGGCCTCTGCGAGCGCAGGGCCGGCGCCGGTCGCTGCCGGCCACCAGGGGCCGCTGCGCGGCGCACTGCCCGAGGACGCCTCGGCCGTCTGCACACAGCCTGGGCACCGAGCGGCCCCCCGCGAGACCAGCCCCCCCGCCCCGCCCCGCTCACCTGCAGCTGCTTCAGCACCTGGAAGGCCAGCAGCTCCTGCCTGAGGTCGTCTCCACACTTGACAATGACTGACAGGAGCCGCCAGTTGGGGAGATGGCCGTAGGGGGAGCCCTCTCTGATCCGCCTGGGGAGAGGGACCAGGATGTCCGAGGGTGAGGCCCGGGAAGGCCGCAGACAAGCTCCCACCGAGATCCTGGACCGTGCTGCCTGTGAGGCGGCACTAGCGGCCTGGGGGTCCGCCGCACTCGGGGAGCGGCGCGGGCGAGGCCTCAGTGCCTGCGCCTTGGCAGGGGGCAGAGCCGCCCGCGACTCACCGCACTTTCTCCTGCCAGGGCTCTTTGAGAGCGACCGCGGACGGGTCCTCGGGGTCCCGCTTGAAGGCGGTGGGGGTGTGCGCCAGCTGCTCCGACAGGCGCCGTCTAGCAAGAAGAAACGGATCACTGCCTGAGGGGTCACCCAGAGCCTGCCCCCCTCTGTGCCGGCATCTCCCGCACCGTTTCCTTGGTCCAGGGCAGAGACCGAAACCTGGGCTGAGGCTCATGGGAGGAGCCACCACGGATGTTCTTCTGCCCTGGTGGCTGGCAAACGTGTGTGAACGTGGGTCCCCGCCCGCCCATCTCCTCGACCAAGACTCTACTCGGGACAGGGGCGGCTCCAGCACTGCCGAGGAAAGCGCCCCGCTCCCGGCCGGAGACGGCGGTCTCGGACACTCTCAGGAACGGGCTCGGGCGCCCTCCTGGAGCATTCACCCCGGGGCCGTGTAACTTTACTCTTCTGGAGCAGCCCAGTCATTTCTCAAGCTGCACCTTCGCTACCTCAAGCCCGGCGGCCCCAGGACGAGGACAGAGTAAGGAGAGAAGACGCAGGACGCGGCCGAAGCGGAGGGGGCGGGCGGCGCCTGAGGGGCGGGCGGCGGGCGGCCGTGGCCTGCGTACCGGATGTCGCCCGCGGCGATGAACACGGGCTCCTTGCTCTCCTGGCTGGTGATGCTGTCCACGGAGAACTGCGAGATGTTGTCGCAGCTGTTGGCGTGCACCTCCGGGAGCTGGGGAGGGGCGCAGGTGAGCCGCGGCGCAGTCTCGCTTCCCCCACCGCCTCAGATCGCCTCCTGTGCCAGCCTCACCCCTGCCTTCTGGACGTTCCGCAAGCCCCGGGGCCGGCCCCCAGCAGGCCTGGGTCCAGAGGCCAGTGCTGCCCCAGTGCGAGCCCCACCAGATTGGAACTGGAGCGGCTGGAAAGGGATCTGAAGTCTGAATTTTTAACAGGTTCTCTGGAAGATTCCCGAGCACTGAAGTTTGAACAGCCCTCGCTGAAAGCTGAACTTCCAGCCTCATCCTGAGCGCTGCCCAGCCAGGAATGTGCGCCCCTGGGAGGGGCGCGCAGCGTGTCTCAGTTCTACCCTTCATCTCTGCTCCCCCAGACCCAAGGCCGAGGCAAGGCCCCGCCTTCCTCCCTTTGGGCAGAGCAGCTCCCTCCCGCCGCACCGGAGCTTAGTCCAGCGTCGCGCCTCATCGCTGGGCTTTCCTTAAATGTCCACGTCCCGTCTCCCCAGCGGGACTTTTAAAAGCTCAAGGACAAAGATCATGTCTTTTCACAAAGCAAAACCTCAGCCCTACATAAAAACCCTGTTCTGTTTCCCACAACCCCACAACAAAGCCCCAGGCTTTCCCGCACGGAGCCCCCACGCCACCTGCGCGGCCTCTTCAGCTGCCCCTTCGCCTCACACCTCACACCACAGTCAAACAAAATTTCTTCCAGGTCCTCAACGGCCCCAGATTCTCTCGCTTTCCAGCCTTTGCTCTTCCACCTGGAATACCCTGTCCAGCCGCTGCCTCCCCACTCTCAGGCGCCCGCCCAGGTACAGCCCGCCCTCAGCTGCGCCCAGCGCCCCCTCCTCCCCAGCAGCCGGGCCACAGGCCTCTCCCGCCTGCGACTGGCAGGGCCCCCCCAGCCCGGGCCGCCCTCCCCGTAGGCAGGGCCGAGCCTGCCCCTGGCGCAGAACGCAGGCCGAGGCGGCACGCAGGGCCTCGGGAGGCCTCCTGCCGACGCACGGCCAGGCGTGCGGCGGGGTCCTCATCAGGCTGCCCGGGCCCGGGCTGGGGGCCCCCCGGCTTGCCCGAGTCGGCGCCCGCTGCCCGGAGCTGCCCGCGGTGCCCTCACCTCCACCTGCAGCTCGCCGATGTCGTCCACCGCCCAGGCGTCGTCGTCGTTGTCGCAGTTGGGCACGGTGCTGAAGCTGCCTGCCCGCTGCTCGTGCGTGATGCCGCACTCGGGCAGGTTCTCCACGGAGCGGGTGCTCCGGATCCGATTCTCAGGGATGCGGGCGGGGACGCTGGTGGCGTCGAAGTTTTCACATTCGAGGACTTCCACGTAGATCAGGTAGGGGGCCTGGGGGGTGAGGACGCCTTGCAGGAGCCTGGGCGCCGCCCCAGCCCCCGCCCCAGCCCCCGCGCCCGCCCCGGAAGCCCCGCGGGAAAGGCGCGTGCGAGGGCAGAGGGCTTCGAGGTGCTCGGGCTGAGCTTCAGCGTGGACGTAGGACACATTCACGCTTCTCAGTTACAGCCCACAAGAGAGGCCTAGAAGGTTCTGTGGGCTTGTCTTAAAGAGAAAAAATGGGAAAAAGCTGGACACGGTTCCAAGCAGGCTTCTGCACCTCCGCTACTTCGGAAACTAAACACGGGAAGGTCGTCATCTTCCCGGCCAGCGGCACGGCCAGCACCGCCTCTGCTCCCCGGGAGCCTGCTCCCCTGCTCACGGGGCCTGGGGCAGGGCCCTGGGTGCGGCCTGGCCGGGGAGCTTCCCCCGGGGCGCGTAGACCCCTCCTGTCTCCCTGCTGCTCCCCTCAGCAGTGGACTTCAGTGGCCCCGGTTCTGCGCCCGACTGTCTCTGGTGAGTCCTCTCACCCCTTGTGCCTCTGGCCTGCACCCCAGCTCTATGCAAAAATAAATCAATCTTTTCCTGTGAAAGAGTCCCCACTCTCACACTGAAGCGCCTGGAGGAGGCCCTCTCCGGGGGCAGGCGCGGAGGGAGCCGGGAGGATCAGCTCTTGGGGCCGCAAACGCAGCACCGAGAAAGGGGCCGAGGGCCGCAGCCAGGGGGAAGGCCAAGCGAGCGCGCGCGGGGCGCCGGGCCAGGTCGGCCGGCCAGGGCCACCCACCTTGTCCTTGGAGTTGAGGACGACGGCCTGGGTGTGGGGCACGCGGACCACGTGGTGGTCGAAGCCGGCGGTCGGCAGCCAGGCCCGGGCGGGCAGCTTGTGGTTGAGCAGGGACAGCTCCGAGATCAGCCGCTGCGTCTTCTGCTCCTTGGTGGGCAGCGTGGCCAGCCGCTTGCCGATGGCCATCAGGGACTTGATGAACTCGCGCTCGGGGGCCAGTCTCACGGGCTAGGGCGACGGGGAGGCAGAGGCCGCTGAAGGGCCCGCGGCGGCCGCTCAGCCCCGCCCGCCCGCCGCCACGGCAGGGCCGGGGCCGCCCTCCCCGCTCCGAGTCCCCAGGGCGGCCCCGCGCTCCGGGTGGGTGGGGAACAGCACCCAGAGGCTCTCAGGGCCACTTCCCCCGGGCCCTCGGGGGCAGCGCTGTCCCCTCCCGGGGTCTCAGGCGGGGTCTCTGCCAAGGCCCAGCAGGCCGGGCGGGGGGTCCGAGCCGTGGTTCCCCTAACAGGACTCGCTGTTCCAAGCGACTCGCATTGTTTTCCAGTCTCTCCGCCCCCACCGACCGACCCCCACAGACTCTACGAGGGACCAGCGCACATGCGGGGGCGCGGGCAGAGGGCGAGAAGACTTGACATCACGAGGGAATAATCAACGGGAAAGAAGCAGCAGGTGGAGGAGGGCAGGGCCGGTGGAGGAGGCAGCGCTGCCTCGGCGGGGACAGCGGCCCTGAAGGCCTGTCTCTGCGGAACTTCCTCGGGGTCCCCATCACAGCACCCTGCTGGGCACTTGGGTCACTCCAGTGTGGGGTGAGGCGGTGGGGTGGGGAGAGGGCCTCGGCCAGAGAGCAGGGCTCCCCCAGGAGGGGCCCTGCCCGGAGGCCGCTCGCCCCAGCCCGCTCACCCCAGCCCGGTCAGAGCAGGGCCCCCTCACAGGCCCCCTCACAGGCCCCCTCACAGGTGCGCTGCTCGCGTCAGCGCTCCCGCTCCCTTCTGTGTGTCGCTTAGTTCCCCGACTGCGGCCTCTGCCCTCACGCCCTCACACTGCGAAGAAGAGCTGCTTCTGGAAGCCGGGCAGAACCAGGCCCACCTCTGCCCGTGGCACAGAGCAGGGTCGGGGGACCCGCTGTCTCTCCCCTCGCCCCACCGGGTGCTCAGGGCTCCCTCACACTGAGACAGGTGTCTGCGTCGGGCGGGAGTGCTTTGGGGAGCGGGATTGGAAAGAGGTGAGGAAGACAACAGAACCAGCCTTCCGTGGGCCCTGGGAATAGCCCAGGGGCCAAGTGGAGAAAAAGGAAAGAAGAGGAAATCTGGAGACCCCTTTCTTCGTTCACGGTGCTCCCCGATCCCTCCTCTCAGGTGGCAAATGGTCACTGTCCCGAGGGCCCTGCACCCCTCAGCGCACAGCCGCCTCAGATTAGAAAGGCAGCTTCTTCCCTTCCTCCCACGGGCACTGGGCCGGGCCCCAAGTTGCGGGAGCAGGCTGGACATGTGACCGTGGCCTCTGCGAGGCTCTGCCACGTGGGAGGGGGGTCAGGACCGGAAGGGATCAGCACAGAACAGAGGAAACTGATTGCGGAGACAAAAAAAAGGTGAAAAAAATCATTCGAACGCCCAGAGGGTCCAGCATTTCCTCTCACGTCTCTGCCCAGCAATAAGGTCTGTGGCCTGAGGACCGAGGGCCTGGCGCCTCAGCGGAACAAGAAGGGAGCGTGAGGAACGTGGGGGCAGGCAGCGGGGCAGGGAGGGCCAGGCCTGGAAGACTCGTGGCTGAGGTTAAGGAGAAAACCTGTGAGGAGGTGAGACTGTCCTTCAGGCCAAACCTGCTCTGCCTTTGCCGGGCCCGCCCAGCCGGCTGAGGCCGGGAGACACTGAGTAACAGCTGCTGGGCTCCCGGGAAGGGTGCTGGGGCGAAGGAGGGGCCTGGTCTTCCTGCCCAGCAGTTTGGGGCACCAATCCAGGGATCAATTCTACCTTCCCCGGCTGTCTGCCGGGGACCTGGGAGCCAGGCGAGGAGCCGGTCTCTGGGCGGACCAGCGGGCGGACTCAGCTGGGTACTGGCTGTGGGGACAGAGGCAGGGGGCTCCCCCGAGCCTGCCAGGAAGAAAAGGCACCTTTTAACTCCAGCCTTGACCTGGGGACCTGGGACGGAGAGGAAATGCGGCCTTGGGGGGAGCCTGCCACCCCGTCCCAGCCTGGCCCCACTTACGGAACTGAACGAATTATCAATACTCTCGGTGCTGGAGGAGAGCTCCTGGGAAAGGCCAGAGGGCGCGGGAGAGGGGGAGGGGGAGAGAGACAAAGGCAAGAATTTAGCAGGAATTTGGAGGCTGCTCCGTGTAGCTCCACCTTTCTGCATCAGGAAAGGTCCAGAGCCAGGCTCTGCTGGGAGGCGCGGAAGCTCTGGGCTGAGGTCAGGAGGGCCGAGGGCGAGGGGACACTGCCTCCGCGGACGACGCCGCCCTCCTCGCCCCCCAGGGAGCAGCACTAAGCTGTGTCCAGAGGGGCAACTGCTGTCGGGAGCCCGTCGCCCACACGCGCCTTCCCACGAGCCCCGAGCGCCACGAGCCGCAGGCCCCAGACCGGAGGCCTCGCACTCCTCCACGTCGCAGCTGGCACGGAACCCCAACCCTGAATCGGTGTGGCCAGGGCCCCCCGACCTGCCAGCAAGAAACCCCTACAGGAGGTGCTGGTGGCAATCAAGGGGCGCAACTCTCTTACCTAGTGGACCCCCAGAGGCGCCCCCCACTGTTGCTGATGCTTAGCCGACGGCGCCCCCTGACTAAGCTGGGCAGGGGGGTCCTCGCTGGACCCGTCTGAGGAGACAGACAGTCGGGCAGCTGCTGTCCACAGGGTGACCCGAGCCTCATGCTGTGCCCTGTCTGAGCAAGGCGAGGGGAGGCGGACACACTGGCCCCGCTCCCTGCAGCTCTGCACAGGCCCATCCTGGGTTCGACCCCCCGAGGTCTCCCAGGGCAGGAAAAGGGACAAGACCCGGCAGGAACCCGCTGGCGGGCGGGGCCTGGCTCCAGAGACGGGCGGGAGCTCCGGGCAGAGGGCAGTGCCCGGGTCCTGCTGCGCCAGCATTTCCGGCCCCAGCTTCGTGCGAGTCCACGGCAAGCCCACTCCAGCCGGGGGTCCTGCGGGGTGTCTGGGTTTGGGCCCTCTGGGGGAGCTCCAAGGCAAAGCTGGCCAGGAAGAGACAGGGCCTGCCTGCCATGGACGGCCGTGGGGGAGGGCGGGCGACCTGACCTGCACCCCTCCGCTCTGCCCCGGGCTCAGTCATGCCCTGGGTCAGTCCCAGCCAAGCCGCTGACGTCACGCGGCCAGCGGGAAGGCCCAGGCGCCCAGGGCGTGCAGCGATTTCTCTGAGCAAAGGTTGCAGCGGGCCAGGGCTGGCCTGCCGTGCGAGCCGGTGCGCGCTCCCCGCACCCTCCCTGTGCCAAAGGGGCGGCTGTCTGGTGACAAAGGGGAAGGGAGCGTGGCAGGCAGAGCCTTCACCAGGCCGCTAGAAACCCAAGGGGCAGGCTTTCTTGGGGGAGACGGGGGAAATGGGGTAGAGCCCCTAACAGGGGTGGGGGCAGTGCCAAGGAGCCCTCATGACGAGAAAAAAGAAGCTCTGGTGCAATGTGGCAGGCTGCAAGGAGGAGGCGAGCCCTACAGATGGCGCCGGGTCCTTTTGGAGGCCCACTCACCCCCCAGAACTCCGCCAGAAGGGGAGGCGCACAGGCTCCAGCTGAGAGCCCACGGGGCGCAGACGGGACAGGGCCCACCTGGAAACCTCCTGCCAGGGTCTGCTCAAGCCTGAGCTCCCTGCGAGCCGCTTCAGCGGCCTGTGCCACCGCCTACGCGCAGGAAACAGCCTCTCAGGGGTCACAAGCTCCACAGAACCCCTCAGAACGCTCACACCAGTGCAGCCGGGAGCAAGACCGAGTCACAGATAAAGCGCCCTCCCATGACGGGGCTTCTGGGCACCGCGCGCTCGGGGAGGCGGCCTCGAGCACAGGACCCCACACGCACAGCCCGCACCTGCTGCGTGAATGACGTGGCGAGACCGGAGAGAAAACCGGCCCCCCGGCATCTGGAGGACAAGGCCCCGGACAGACCAGCCCTCACAACGCCAGGGGGCTCGGGGAGACCCCTGTGCGGAAGCGCCTCGTGACAGTCGCACTTCCTCCTCCTCATTTCCGCGTGCACGCGCCGGGCCCTGGTGCACTGCGGCGCGTCACTCTGCCGGCCTCGGGTGACCGAGGCAGCGGGGACACGGCCGATCGAGGGGCGCAGGGCAGAGGAGCCAGGTGGGGAGGAGCAGGAGCCGGAGCAGCCGCCCCGCCCGGGGACCAGCGCTCACAGAGCACCCCTAAAGCGCCACCCACACCCCCATCCCGGGCAGGAGCTGGGCAAGGCTTAGGAAGGCTCCGAGCCAGGACGACAAGCCTCACAGGGGCTGAGCCCGAGCCTGACGGGCTCCCGAGGGACTTGCTTCCGGCTGCTCACGCTCTTGCTGTTCCGGGCCTGCCCCGAGAGGAGCCCCCCAAGCCCTCCGGCCTGGTCCCGCACATCCACGCGACTCTCTTTGCTCTGCACAACCTGGGCTTCTGCGCCCCCCTCAACCAGAAGTGAAAACGGCCTGTTCTGGTTTCCTGCGGTGCATGGACACGGAGGTGAGGTGGCCAGAGCCCGGCCGTTTCCCCAAACGGACCTCGGCAGCCGAGGCCCCGGAAAGCAAAGAAGCTGAGAGCAAAAGCAAGACAGCTCAGCCGAGCCGCGGGAGCGGGGAGGCACCGCCAGGCCCTCGTGAGCTGAGCGCCCGAGCCCGTCTCCCTGACGCGAGAGAACCCCGACTGCTGGGCGGGCGCACTCGGCGTGAGCGCGGTCAGCCGCACCACGACATGCCCTGGGCTCCCGGCTCCCTTGGCCTCGGCCCTTCCCAGGCCTCTGCCCTCCGTCGTGAAAGCCCCACCCCAGCAAGAGCGTGGGGGCCAGCGCTCCTCAGAGGCGGCTGCCAGCACGACCACACACATTCTCCAACGAGCGCAAATTCCTCGTTCTTTCCTCGCTTCTTCCTGGGCTGGGCCGGCAGCCAGGAAGGCAGAGGAGCCGGGCGCCGGGTCACCACACTTGCTGGTGCCCGGCAGCGTCCCCTGCGATCCGCCTGGCGAGGGGCAGCAGGCACGTGCGACAGGCCAGTGCGCTCCGCTCCACCCGCCCCGTATGCTCGAGACCCCCACCTGCCGAGGGGCTTTCTCCTCTGCAGCCCGCGAGTCCCTGACACGCAGGCATGTCCGTCGGGACCCTCCCGCTGCCCTCTGTGCCTCTGGGATGGGGACGATGCCCAACAAGACCTCGGCCCACCCCCCAAGGCAGGCCAGGGAGCAGGTGCCTCAGCCGCAGGGAGTAACCCCGAGCGGGTCCACAAGAGCGGGGCCTCTCAGGAGTGGGAGGGGTCATGAGGAGGAGCGGCCGGGAATGAAGCTGGGGTTCTACTGAACACCCCCCACCCCGCCAGCACACACAAAATCCCCAAGCCCAGCCCCGTGCCCTCCCCAGCTCCTCCTCCCCCAGGCTCCTGCTCGCGGAGGCGCTAAGGCCGCCTCGCTCCCCACCCAGGTGGGGCCTCTGCCCTGTCCGCAGGGGCAGCTGAGGAAACTTAGTGAGCTGCGTGGCTTAGTGAGGAACCAGCGGGGCGGCCCTTCCTCTGTGCCCCGAGCCCGGCCTGCGTCTGTGGGCGCCGGGCCGCGGGCACTAGGTCTCTGCCTCCTAAGCTTCCGCCTTTGCCGGCAGCGAAACAGTGGGGGGCGGGGAGGGAGGACAGAGAGCCCCACGGCGCCTGCCCGCGCCCCTCCCAGGGGTACCTCGTCCTCGTGCTCCACTTTGGGGTTGCTGGCCGTGCGCTTCAGGTTGCTGCTGAGGCTGATGCCGGCGGTGGCGTCCGACTTGGAGCGCTGGTGAGTCCTTTTCGAGGGAGACAGCCCCGTGTCCGGGGCCGGGTTCAAGGAGGGCAGCTCCCGCTTGCGGTGCGCGGGCTTCAGCTCGTCCGAGAGGATCAGCCTGCGGAGCTTGGTCCCGCGGGAGTGCCGCTGCGTGGAGATGTGCATGTCCGAGGAGTAGGCCCCGAGCAGCAGGGCACACTGCAGGGAGAAGTCGATGCTCTGGCGGCACCGGTGCACGATGTAGGGCTTGATGGCGTCGCCCACGTCCTCGTCCATGTGGATGTACATGTTGAGCAGCTGGGGCAGGTAGAAGTCCACGTCCTCGTTCCGGAAGCAGAAGAGCCGGTTGCCGATGTAGGCCTGCACGCCGGGCTCCTTGGAGTTGTACAGGTACGAGATGGCCATGGAGATGTCGAACAGCTTGGACTCGAACAGCCGCAGCAGCCACGACTGCTTGGCGGAGCTGTTCTGCCGCCGCCGCCTCGCGCCCTTGGCCGTGCCCGAGGCCCCCTCGGCCCCCGCCTCATCCTCCTCCTCCCGTATCTGCGCAGGGGGGTCGTCCAGGCAGCGGATCTCGCCATCCGCCCCTTCCCCGTTGACCAGCTCCTGCGGGGCGCCTGGGCCAGAGAGCGCCGTGCCCCCGTGCAGAAGCTTCACTTTCTCCAGCACTTCCTGGCAGGCCTTCTGGGCCACCTCGGGGTCGATCACCGACAGCTCCCCGACCCCCTCCGTGATGACGCTCAGCAAGGAGCCCCCCGTGTTTCCGGGCGGGCCGGGCGCAGGCTCGGAGGTCGGCTTCAGGGGGGCAGGCTCCACCGCCGCGTCTCCCATGGCCACAGCTGGACTCCGAGCTTGCGAACTGGGGGGAGGAAGGAACAGCAAGGGAAACCCTGGTGAGCGGGGCCGCCCTCCGCTCTCCCCTCTGCCCTGAAGCCTCCCGACACCTCCTCTTTGCGCTCCTCCCAGGAAGCGCCCCCACCGCCCCTCCGCACCTGCGCCGCTCAGCCCACCCCGCGTGCTCACACGCCACGCCACACGCGTGCGGCCCTTAAGGGAGCCCGGGTGCAGCCCGAGCCGTTCCAGGGCTTTTCTGCCCGTGTGCGCTCCCGGCTCCCTTTACACACCGCCGCTTCTCCTTTCCCTCTCTGACCCGTGCTTCCTCAGCACGGAGCCCTCCGTGCGCAGGTGCTCTGCATCTCACCTTACTCAGTATTAAGGTCTTGACATATTTTTCTGCTACGGATCACTTGCTTCCCTCTCAGACTCAACGTTCCCAAGCAGTAAAGGCCAGCAAATACCACACCAGGCTGCATTTAGGAGAAAAGAGCTAAAACGGCTGTCGGCGAGCCCGGGGAAGGGGCCGGGGCTCCTTGGTGTGACTCCGGGCGCCCCCGCGGCGCGGGCGGCTGACGGCCAGCGGCAGCGTCCTGCGTGTGGAGACGCAGCGACCGGGCTCAAACCCCGGCTCTGCCACGACAGACGTGTGAACTTGCGCAAGCCACGTACCTTCTGCGTTCCAGCTTCCTCACTGCGGAGGCGGAGAACGTGCCTACTCTTTGCTGCTGCCGAGCGCAGCACGCGACGTCGCGTGCGGGAGAGAGAGGCGCTCGCACAGCCCTGCTGCCCAAGCGCCAGCTGAGTCCTGACCCCGAGAGCGTGTGTGAGTGTGCGCGCGCACACACACGCTGCTTACAGGGGAAGCGAATCACAATCAGCACTGCACGTGTGAGAGCCTCGCCACCTGCCGCACCGAAGCGTCCCCATCACACGCGCTCCGGGGCTGGGGGCTGGGAGGAGGCGGGCCGGCTGGAGCGCGTGGGTCTAGAACGCCGGAGAACAAGGATCCCTCCCTGGAGGGGTTCTCAGAAGGAAACTGAGCGAGAGAACACCGCTGACCAAAGCCACTGGCCTTCTAGAACTATTTGAGGGCTTTACCGAGTCCACGTCAGGAGAAACCGTGCAGAACAGGAGGGGATTTCGAAGCAAGGTCTAGGAGAGGCAGCAATGGCGCGGAAGGCCGGCTGTGGTCAGCAACAGGGGCGAGCCCTCGTCCCCAGAGCGCAAACAGCGCGCGTCTGACACGCAGCGCGAGCGTGCGCGAGGGAGGCCAGGGCCGCCGCAGGGCAGAAGGCGGGTCGTTCCCAGCTGTGCCGTGGGCTGAGCACACTGCTCTGGGCAGGTGGAAGGAGGCCCAGGATGCAGGCTCTCTAAGCACTGCGGGAAAGCCCGTCTTCCATAGCCGCCTTCCTTCCAGTGCCGCCCCATGCACTTCCGGAATGTTAGACGTCCAAGCTGGCTTCGACCCGCACAGTCCTAGACAGTCATGCTCCCTGCCCCCGGCGGTCACCATTAAAATCTTGTGGGAATCAGCAGTGGATTTCAGGGGATCCGCCTGTTCTGCTCCCCACTCTGAGCCCGGTAAACCCTCTCACCTCCCGTGCCGCTGGCCTAGACCCCAGTTCTTGTGTGCATAAATAAATAAAAATAAATCTTAAAAAACAAAATCTTGTAGGAAGACATGGGAGCTGTCCTATTCTCAGAGATCACCAAAAAAGGCCACTTCAGTTTATCTTTCCCCCAAATCTGTCAAGGAAGAAGGTCACCCCCGAGTTTAATTTCCCTGACGCAACGTGAGCTCGGGATCATTAAGAAGCTGTCAGCTCTCTCACTGCTGCTCTCCCGGGTAGGCAGTGCCCGCTGAGCAGTAAAACCAGCATGGCTGCCAGTGTGGGTCTGTCCCTGCTCGCAACTCTGGGCTGTGAGGGAGGAAGAAGCCTGCACCCATCACGACCTCTGCAGGGCCCTCTGCGCAACACGGCCACCCTCAGCCAGCCAAGACCGCCGGCTGGTCCGTCTGCTCAGCCGCCCGCGCCGCAGCCTCGGGGCCACACGCCACCAGCTTTTCTTTCTCAGCCTCTCTATGCCTGGCACACCTTTCCCGTTTCCTCCACTCTCGACACTTCCAAGTCACCCGTAACTCCTAGAAGATCACTGTTCTAGTATTCCAAGGGAGATGAAGTCCAGCCACTGCCCCACATGCGAGGCCTCACTAGGAAGGCCACTGGACAGCGTCCCTCTGCATCTCCGGGAGCCAGACATCAGGGGCTGGGGCAAGGCAGGCCGCTCTCCCACTGAGCCAGGTCTCCCACAGAAATCCCCAAACTGGAGCTTAAACCCCGCCCCCCCCCCTCGGGGACTACCTGCACCTGAATCAAGTCACGGGTGACCGGGAGGTCTTCCAGGGAATTTAGGCTGTTTTGGCAATTTAGACAGGAACAAATAGGAAAGATTCTTTAAAACCTAAATCCCAACATGGTCCTCAACATGAACTCACAAATTTTCAAATGCAAAGCAAATACAGCTTTGAGGGTCTCAGCACTATCCCCTCTAGGGCCTGAGCTCAATCCCTGGCCAGGGAGCTGAGCCACAGGGCACAGCAGACCTCGTCTGTCTCCCCGTTGCTCCCCTCAGCAGCATGCTTCAGTAGATCCTGTTCTGCTCCCCACTCTGTCTCTGGTGAATCCTCTTACCCCCACCCCACCGCCACACCTCTGGTCTACACCCAGGTCTTCTACACAAGAATAAATAAAATCTTAAAAAAAAAACTGAAAGAAAACAAAGGAACAGGCCCCTTTCTCCTTGCAAGTCACAGAAAAAGAGAAGACAATCCAAGCCTTAGGATCAGAGTACTCCCGTGGTTCTCAAGGACTTTCAAACAACGGCCCACCGTCCACTCTGGGCGCTGGCACTGGCCTTCCAGCGAGACCGGAGGAAACAGGAGCCTCCCCCAGCCCAGCTGCTAGGACAGTGGGTGGTGGGAGCGGGCAGTGTTGGCAACCGCTGGCACCACCGTTTATGCGGGGACCCCATCTGAGCGTCAGGGCAAAGCGGAGTGGAGCAGCAGAGAACAGAGCATGTCTACACGCGCGTGTTCCTTTCAGAAGGCACCTTTCGGGAGAGACCCGCCACCCCCAGTCGCCTGTCCTGCCGGTGAGAAGGTCCCCCCGTGCCTTAAGGTCTAACTCAAGCCTTCCTCGGAGGCCTCAGGTCATCTTTCCCCCGACCTCAGTGGTCTGGTGCAGACTGAGCGGTCCTTTTTCTCTGCAGAAAGCCGGGGCCAAGCAGTCAAGCAAGCTCAAGCCCGCTCCAGCCTGATCGGGAACCAGACAAGGCTGACCCGAGACTGGGGAAGGGGAGGGACAGCCGGGAGAGGGCAGGCCCGAGCTGCCAGCAGGAGGGAGGGCAGCGGTCTCAGGGCAAGGGAGTCAGTATCGACCAGGCTGAGAACTCTGCAGGGCCACGGACCAGTACAAGCAGATTCCGGCTGGACGGCTCCAGTCCGCGCCGAGCACCCCGCGCGGGCAGTCAGACAGATGGCAGAGCAAACAAGCTGTGCTTGCCACCTCTCTCAGCTGGTCCATCCCTGCGGCAAACCCAGACACACTAGCCAGGGCCCTCGCCTCGCGCCAACCGCTGAGAGGGCCTCCCAAACTCCCTCCCTGAACTGAAGACTCAGCTCGCGGCTCTGGCTGCTTTCAGCGAACACACTCTCATGCAGCGTGGACCCAGCTCTGAGAGGAAGCAGCAGAAACATGATTTCTCTTTAGGGGTGCTTCCGAGGAGTGAAGCTTCCCCTAAGAGGGGGACTGTGGGCCGTGCACTCTGCTAATGAGGAAGATGTAGGAGAAGCAAGACATGGCAGCGTGCTTATTTTCAAACAGGCCTCGAGACAGGAAAGGCAGTTCGTGTGTCTCCTTCGCCATCAGACCGGGAAAGAGACGTGGCCCACAGCAGAGCAGCCAGCTTCCTAAGTCCCAACTCATTCCAAGCTGTCTTTTCCAGCCAGGTCCTTAAGGGGCTTCCCCACAAACGTTCTTTCCAACGATCAAATCCGGAATTGTGCGGCGAGCAGGAGAGCAACAGCACAGGGCCAGCACCCTAGCTGGGGGCGGCGGAGCGAGACAGAGGAAGGAAGAAGTTGCCTTTCAGACGACCGTATTCTGAAGGTGGTAGGGAGGCTACAAAGGCCCCGCAGAGAGATCAAAATGAAGGGAAATTCTTAGGACTACTAAACCACTACTAATAAATAGCTTTTATCTCAGTCACCCACAATGTTTTGTACACAAATAAACAAATGCAATTTTGCCCACACCCCACATCCTGCTATTAGTCTGTTATTGCACTGATGCAGGCCATTTCCCCCAAAGGTCACTCCAGAGGTCAAGGGAAGGAGTGACAGGAGCGGGGAACCCAGGGGTCGGGATTCTGAATGTACAAACTCTTCCCACTGTCTCACGTTCCTTTTCCCAGTTATCCCCGAACCCACGCCAGGCCGAGGTGCTGATGGTCGCGACCAAAACTATCCCAGGAAGCCAGGCACTAAGTGCCTTCCTCTTAAACTGGGGCACAGGTGGGAAAACTCTATTCTGTGATCCCTTTAGGAAAAGCCTAAAGTTATATAAGCCCAGAGAAAACTTCTCCCAGGCTCTCGCAGTTTCCAGGCAGGCCTGCCCATCCCTCCTAGAGGCTGGCCCTAAGCAGCCAAAGTGTGATCTCTTAGGAGCGTCCTCAGAACTCCTCCATCCTTCAGAGACACCCTCCGTCCACAAAAGCCTGAGAGAGACAGCTGGGGCTCCCCCTCCCCCAACATATTTTCTTCTAGGTTTAGCTGATCCGTAAGTGGCATGTGGAGCTCAAGGGGGTGACAGAGAACACATACGGACCACAGGGAAAGCAGAGCCAAGTGTCACAAGGACCAGGAAAACCCTTGAGACTCCAGGGAGGTGTCAGAGCTGGAAACCCGAATGGGAAGGGGCGCCGGCTGCTCTCTCCTCCCGGAACAAAGCCCCAGGGCTGAGGAGGGCCAAAGTGACGCTCAACAAAGTTCCAGGGCTCAGAAGGCGCTCCCGGGAAGGGCGAGGGCTGAGGTCAAAGTAGCAACAGGACTTTGGGAATGACGGCGACGGCTCGAGCTCCCCAGGGCGGGGGGACAGGCCACCCCGGGGCGCCAGCCGCGGGTGGGAGCGCGGCGCTGAGGTAATGGAACCAGAAGCGGCGCGAAGCGGGGGCTTCGGGCTTCGGGCTTCGGCTCGGGCCGGGGGAGCCCAGAGCGGGGCGGCGGCGAGCGGCACGGGAGCAAAGGGGCGAAACAGGAAAAGGAGAAAGACGGAGCCCGTGGGCAAGGCCTGGTGAGGGGCGCAGCCGAGCAGGCAGGCCCGGCGAGGGGGCCAGAATACAGGGGTCCAGGGCCGAGGGGAAATAACTCGGGATGGAGGCAGCGGGGGAGAGAGGGAGGGAGGAGGGAATCCCCGGGGCGGAGGGAGGAGCCAAACAGAAGAGGAAGCCAAAAAGCAGAGGAGGACCCCGGGCCTGAGAGGAAAGGGTGGACTAGAAAGTCGGGGTGCAGCTGTCACCCGCGGGCAGTTTTGTGGTCGAACCCGGGTGGGGGCAGGGGCGACTACCCGGGACAGGGTGGGAGCGGGGACCCCCACACGCAGGGCGAGGGGCACTCACGGGGCCGGGCCGCCTACCTCCGGGGACCCCACGGAGGGGGTGCGCGCGGCCGGGCGGGCTCCGACGCCGCCGCCTCAGCAGCAGCGGCCGCTCCCGGGCTCCATTGGCCGCCTGCGCTTCCCTGACAGCGGCCGCGGCGGCTGCACCAGGGCCTGCTGCGGGGCTGCCCTCGGCGCCGCCTGCGGGGCCTTCGCTCGCCTCAAGTTCGCCCGGGCCGCGCAGTCTCCTTCTGCCCGCTCGCACCGCCGAGACCAGCGGGGGAGATGCCCAGCGGGTGTCGGGCCTCCTTCCGAGCCCCGGCCCTGCTTCCCGGCTGCGCGCTCCTGCGGCCCCGGCGCTCAGGACCCGGCCGATCCCATAGTAATCTGCGAGCCGGGGGCTGCCCGGGCCGCGCCTGCTCAGAAATCGGCGAGGGGCGGGGCGGAGGGCCCGGGGCGGGGCCAGCCGGGGGCGGGGCCAGCCGGGGGCGGGGCCGCCAACCCCCGCGCTGCGGCCTCCCGGCGCGGCCCGCCGAGGGCCCGGGAAGCGGGGTCTGCTGCCGCAGGTCGGGGGCTCCCCGCCTGAGCGGTGCGGGCCCAGCTGAGGGAGAAGTAGGGACACAAGTCCTCGAGCGTCCGGAGCCCGTCGAGCGAGCGGCCGCCCCACGTCCGGGCAGCCAGGCCCCGTCGCTCGACCCTCGGGGCGCCGGCCGGCTGGCGGCGCCGGGACCCCGCGGGGACGCGCGAGGGGCGGCGACGACGGCCAGTCTGGCTTCCCCGCCCCGACTCGTCTCGAGGACGACGCCAGGAGCGCGCCCTTCGCCGCGGGGGGGACGCGGCCCAGCCGCATCCCCGCGGCGGTTGCGGCGGGACTCGAGGTCGCGGCTCTGGCCCCGAGGTCACCGCCTTTGGCCAGGCCCGGGCCGCCGTCGGGCGGCCGCAGAGCTCAGAGACCCAGCCCCTCCTTCGGCGCCAAACCGGTAAGGACCGAAGACAGACGCCAGGCCCGCCAAGGAGCATGGGACGCCGGGCTTGGGGGCGCTGCCGCTCGAACCCCGTCCCACGGGAACCTGGGTGCCCACTCTCAGGAACCTCCCTTAACGCCCTGGTTGGGGCAAGTTATTTGAGACCAGATCTCCGATACCACCTTCCCAGCCAGTAAAGGCTTTTGATTTGGGGTGACTTTTAATTTCTCTGAACCTGTTTCCGGTTCTGCAAAGAGGATCCAGGAACATCAACACAGAGTTTCATGAGAATTAAGAGTGCAGTCTGGGGCCGCCCTGGCGGTGCAGGGGTTAAGTGACCACAGCCACTGCAGCAGAAGTTGGACCCCCGGCCAGGGAGATTCCCACAGGGCGCAGCAGACCTCTCCTGTCTCCCCGCTGCTCCCCTCAGCAGTGTGTTTCAGTCAGTCTGCCTGTTCTGCTCCCCACTCTGTCTCTGCTGAATCCTCTCACCCCCCACACCTCTGGCCTACACCCCAGTTCTTGTATGCACAAATAAATAAATCTTTAAAAAAAAAGTGCAGATCACAGTGGTGCTGTGTTACTCTTATTGGGACGGTAATGTGGGGTAGGTGAAAAGAAAGGGAACAGGTGAAAAGAAAGAAAAGTATTTGATTGGGAGGCAGAATAAAGAATGACAGCTTGAAAAAAACCTATGTAAAGAGGCCATGTGTGCAGAAGCGCAACAAGCAGTAACTGCTGAAGGGTCACGGGAGTAGCTGGGTCAATAGGGAAGGCCTCGGGCCCCCCTGGTGGTCAGCGGTTAAGCGCTGCGCTGCAGAGCTGTCGGCAGCAGTGACGCAAGTTCGATGTCCAGCTGGGGAGATTCCCACATGGCACAGTGGACCTCTCCTGCCTCTGCTCCCCTCAGCAGTGCGTTTCCGTCGATCTGCCTGTGCTGCTCCCCACTCTGTCTCTGGTGAACCCTCTCACCGCCCCACGCCTCTGGCCTGCACCCCAGCTTGTATGCATAAATAAAATCTTAAGAAAAAAAAGAGGGAAGGCCTGGCCCTTCAGTGAGCGTGAATGAGGAATGGGAGACTCTTCAGCGGTGCTGTTAGCCAGGCCTCGGGGGAGATACCGAGCGTGACCCAGCAGGACAAAGACAGAGCATTCTGAAGGCTAAACATTCGAATGTTGAAGAAGAGAATCCGGTAATTTACTGAAATGAGAGCCAGCGGGTCCGCTCTGTCAGAGCAGGAGTGCAGTAGGGAAAGCTGAGCAGAGGGGCGGATGCCAGAGATGGTGTCAGTCAGTCACCCCTGGCTTGGAGCAGGGACTCTCCAGGCCACCTGTCGGCCCAGCAGTTCTCGCCAGCTCCCCTCAGCTGTCAGCAAGTGTCAAGTGGTAACAACGGGGCTTTACCCTGGAGTATAAAATGCCACACGTCCAGGGGTGGGGTCCAAAGGCCACGGATGACTGTTTTGAAACATGAGGAGAGGTGGCGGCCCTGCTTTTTTATAGCAGGAAGTTTTTAATTTTCCAATGACAAAAAAAGCAAGGTTTCAGGAATATCTCTGTTCAGGCTTTAAGTAGGATTTTTGTATAGCTACAGCAGTTCTAAGCCCTCTATTAACCAGGTGAGACTACACCCTCACTTGTTTCAAGAGCTTGTTTCAAGTTTTGTGTCTATAACTCAAAGGGCTCATGTGTCAGTTTCTTTGCATCTCTTTAGGACAGTTTCCTGCCTTCTGGAGTCTTTTTGTTGTTTGTTACCGTTTCTGAAACTGACTGAACCCCCTTTAGTCCGAACGCCTCAAGATAGGAAAGGGCTCATCTTTATATTCTAGCTATACCCTTAGTTTCTAGCAGGAAGAAGTTTGTATTTGTCGGTTTAGCTACAGATTGAATGCAGCAGGTAGGAGAATCCAATTAGGTATTGAAAAAGTTTCCAAAACTGTGGCATGCCGGTTGTCTCCCTGATTTAATTTGGGAAAAAATATTTATTCATGAGTTAAAATATTTACAGAATTTTTTTTTCTTTTTTTCATTTTTACATACAAGCTGGGGTACAGGCCAGAGGCGTGGGGCGGCGAGAGGGTTCACCAGAGACGGAGTGGGGAGCAGAACAGGCAGATCAGAAGTACACTGCTGAGGGGAGCAGCGGGCGAGGCAGGAGAGGTCTGCCCCACCATGTGGGATTCTCCCCCGCCCAACGGCTCCACAGGGCAGCGCTCAACTGCTGCGCCACCGGGGAGGCCCCTATTAATAGAATTTTTGAGTTTTACAGATACTTGTGATGTTTTACAAATATTTACAAAATTTTTTCCTGTCTCCTCCCTACTTGCCTTTCTTCCTAGTCCCCTTGTCAAATTATAAAACTGCCACCTGAGTCCGATCCCTGGCCTGGGAGCTTCCCACAGGGTGCAGCAGACCTCTCCTATCTCCCTGCTGCTTCCCTCAGCAGTGGATTTCAGTCGATCCACCTGTTCTGCTCCCCACTCTGTCTCTGGGGAATGCGCTCACCCCCTACACAATCCTGGCCTACACCCCAGCTCTTGTTTTCATAAATAAATCTTTTTTAAAAAATTCATCAAACTGAGGAATTTGCTTATTCATCAAAAATTGGTAAAACTAGAGGGCCAAGGTCACAATACAGCCCGTTTTATTTTAAACATCCCTGTGGTTAAAGAAATTAAAGAGTGGTCCCCCACACACGCTTGTGATCCCCCCTTATATATTTTAGGCTTTTCCCCCCTCAAGGAAAAAGAAGGTAGCAGTTACTGCTGCAGCCCCACTGTGTGTGAATACCTCAGTAAAACTGCAAGAGATCTTATTCCATTGTAGCATTTTATGGACACTGGGCTCCTGTCACCTTTGAACACTATTTTGGTTCAACCCCCACATACCACGACCACTGCACGCCACAAACATGCCTTCTCGGAACAGCACTTACCCCGGCGTGCCACGTTTGTTTTCCCCCCACTATTCGAGAACACTCTGCTGAGTCCCTCCCAGCCCGCTGAGCTGCCGTCTGCGCTTCGGACACCGGGCTGAGTGTTCAGAGCCGCGCAGCCTCGTGGCCAAGCTAAAATCTGAACCTGATTTGTGCTCTCTCCAGTAAACAGACGTCTCCTCGTAAACATTTCAGAGACGCTGCATTGGATGTGTGTGAGGCTGGGCTCCATCTCATCAGGGAGGCGGCACGGTGACCCGGATGAAGGCGCAGGCCTGCCGAGGAACCAGGAGACGAAACACGCAGACGATGAGGGGCTGAGCCCCCTGCGCAGGGTGTGCGAGTGTGGCCTTTGTTTGACTTCGAAAGAAAGTTGATTTTGAACCACAGCAATAAATAACGTCATGTATTTGGGGGCCACAGACTAGACAAGAGTTTTTCTTGGATTACTAGCGAAAGATTTCAAATTTTAGTAAATTATACCTAATTTTTAACTTCACTTACAGGAAAGAAAATTAAAAAGAATATACTGTGGGGGGCGGGAAGGGACGTGGGGAACAGGGAACCAGAGAGAGGATATGGAAGAGCAGAGGAATCAGTACCCGGCGCCCCAAACCCCAGCTCAGCCTTTCCCCTAGTGAACTGGAGTTTGAGCTACAGAAGAATAACTTGTTTCTTGTGAGACTTTTTAAACCAGGCACATTTTAAAAACAAGCCTTTTAACAGCATTCATGCAAGTCTCAAAATGACCCAGTGGTGAGGTGTCCCGAGGTGACGCACCTGTCCCCAGTCCTCTAACCAATCAGCAGCCTGGTTCAGGCAAATGGGCGGTGACAACAGCGGCTGCTCCCTTTGACTCCAGTTGCCCCGCCACTAGCGCGAACTCCAGGCCTTTCTTCCACTGCTCATTTATTCAATCAACAGATGACAAGGGTTACGTGTCCTTCCGTCTGCCCCATAGCTGATGGCACCAACGCCCCTGCCTTGCAGGTCTCCTCCTGGATTGTACAGCCCTATCTTTCCTCACGCCCCGCAGCCCCAAGCCTCTGCTCGCCCTGGAATGCCCTTCTCCAACCTCTGCTTACTTTGGGGTGTAACTCAAGCCTGCCTTTCCCAGGAAGCCTTCCCAACTGTCTCAGCCCGAAGTGCTGCCTCTGAACCCCGCAGCTCGCAGGCAATAGAACGAGTGCCGCGGTTTCTCTTCAACCGTATGTCTCCTGTTGCTGTCCTTGCTCTGTGGCTCAGACTTGCCAGGTCACCTCCAACCCACCTGGCCCGCGGATCCCCTCCGCCCCCCCCAACCACCTGCCATCCGCGCCGTGCCACAGTTGTCTGTGCTTGTGACAAAACTCGCGCTGCTCTGCCTGTCCCTGGGTTACAGTCTGTGTCCACCAGCTTGTAGCCAGCGCCTCGTGCTTAAAAAATGAGAGTGTGGGGAGGCCTCCCTGGTGGCGCAAGGGGTTAAGTCTCAGCCTATGAAGCTATCACCAGCCACTGCAGCACAAGTTCAATCCCCGGCCAGGGAGCTGCCCACAGGGCACAGCAGACCTCTCCTGTCTCCCCGCTGCTCCCCTCAGCAGTGTGTTTCAGTAGATCCGCCTGTTCTGCTCCCCACTCTGTCTCTGGGAAATCCTCTCACCCCCAACACACCTCTGGCCTACACCCCAGCTTGTATGCATAAATAAATACATCTTTTAAAAAAAATGAGAGGGACCGTATCAAAACCATAGGGATGGACTCCCACTTCTGGTAACACAGATGTGAAAGGGCTTTGCCCATTAAAATACCACTGGATCCGAGATAAATCACAGTCAACGATTTTTAGCATATTGCTGGGCTCAGCAGAAAGGGAAATCACTAAGGAAAGAAAACAGCTGAACCGGCGTGAAGGATGAGCGGCTGTACTAGGAAGAAGCAGGTTCGTCCCGGGGAGCGGCTAAACCCTGGGCCCAACCAAAGCGGGGGAGGACCCCGGGACCCCCTGAGTTGAGCCTGGACTCCTGAGGAGGCTAACCCGCGCTGGTCCACGGCACCTGCAGCTCCCACGGCTGCAAACCTGCACCGGAGAAGGTGCCCCCACCGGGGCCCCCAGGATTCCCACCCTGTGAGTTTAACAAATATGGGTGCAAACCTAAAACCACAAAACAGACAAAGAAACCAGCTATCGTGGGCAGGAGTCAGCAGAACACAAAAAACAGATCTAGACATCTAAGAGAAGTTCCCGGATGTAACATAAAAATCCCAGCAATTTCAAAGATTCGGCCTCATGCAGACCACATTCTCTGAGCACAAATGAGTCAGCTGAAAAGCAATGTCAAAAGGTCAAATTGTAAATACCTAGACATTTGGAAATTGGTAAAACTTCTAGATAGTACCTGAGTCAAAAAAGTTACAAAGGTAATTTAAAAATTGACAGAACTAAATAACTTCAGTAACGATAGCTTGGGGGATCCAGAGCAGCAGGGTCCTTGAAACTCACAATGGGAAGAAGCCTGAACATCAGGTAAATGTCAAGATTAAGTTGTTGTAAAAGAATATGAAATTAAATCAACCCAGGAAGAGAGGTACAGGCGACATCCGTAATTAGCGACGTGTAAGCAAACAGGGAGAATCAAAGTGGCTGAAGACAGACAAGGAAAATAACAAATCTCTGGTGCAAATGATGGAGGGAAAGGGAAAAGGCCCGAGCGAAGAGTAGGAAGGAGAGGGCACGACCCCCCAGAGAGCAGAGGCAAAAACAAAAATATAAATTTCATTAAAGAACGAACCTGAAAGCCACAAAATCCTCGAAAAATTTTACCCAACCTGACTCTCAGCAAGGAGGTCCAAAGAGCGCGTAATCACTAGGGATTAGGCCACTAGTCAGCACGGAGCACTCTGCCCACAGAGGAAACCAGGCTCGGAGGGTGTAACGGGGCTTCTCCCGACTTCCAAGGGACGGTTCCTTTCAGAGTCTCTGCTAACGCTCCGGAGAGCGAGGAGGAACAGACCCGGCCGAGGGCGCACAGGCCAAAAGAACCATCTTAGAGAAAGCTTTTTCGAAATCTCACCAGAACCCCAGCAGGCCCAGAGCAGCGCGGCGGGTCAGCAGCGAAGCCTGCACCCACGGGCCCGCACGGCGGCCGGCCGGGGAGTCGCACCGGCGGAGCGCCACGCAGGTGCCGGAAGGAGCGACAGCCACCTGCGGCCACGCGGAGGGCTCCGAGGGAAATGACGTTAGTGGGCAAAGAACATGGCAGCACTGGGCAGACACGACGTTTCTGTAAGGACAAAAAGCAAAACCGAGCACCGCCTTTCTCGGGGCGCGCACCAGCAGGGTCCACACGGGCCGGCGGTCGCGCGGGGAGAGGAGCCACAGACGCAGCACAGCTCTAATGTTTTAATGGACTTATTCGTGTTAAATATAGTTTACAGATATCAAACATTACATATCATACTTTAAAAAAATCTGCCACGGTGGAAATGAACGACCAACAAGCGAATGAGGTCTCCCTGAAGGAAAATGCGCATTTCTTAGGAAGGACCAAGACTCCCTGACAGAAGCTGCTCTGGCAGGGGGCGGAGCAGGCCCCACGGCTGCTCTGCTGCGTGTCCCCAGGACACACCTGGAGGGGCCGGATCCTTTCCCTCGAGCTCCCCAACTGCCAGGCGACCTCCTCCTCCCCACATCCACTCAGGGGCCCCAGGGCTGGAAAAAATCAGGTGGAAGGACCCACTCAGGGGTCCTAGGCGGGCTACGTCCTGACACGGGGGACAGGACACTGACACCTGGTGGCGGCAGGACGAATTGGACAGGACAGCTGGAAGTCGGTCTTGCTTCACTCAGGCAGGGCTGGGAGCCAGCACCAAGAGGCAGCTGATGGAGGACCAGGGAAAGGAAAGAGCTCCGCCTCCAAGCTGCAGCGACACGCGGATCGCCACTTACTGAGGCTACGGCCACAGCCCCCAAAGGAGAGCAGCTCCCCCCATTCCTCCTGAGGCCAGAGCTGGAGGGAAAGAGGTTCCAGCCACGGTTGGAAAAACGTGAGGCTAAGAGGGGCAGGATCTCAGCCCAGCTGGCCAGGAGCCCACGGATGGCGCCCAAGGCAGGCAGCTGTGGCCGCCGCCCCACTGCCACTTGGGGGCCTGTGGGACTTCTGAGGAGGCTGATGCCACCCTTTTCCCAAAGGTACAATACGTGCTGCAGCCCGAGCAAGCCGATAGACACCTCCTCCGGGCCATGGTGATTGGCTCGGGCTGGACACGTGACCGGGCTGGGCTAACAGAGGGCTCTGGGGCCTCTGCCAGAGCTCCTGGGACAAGGGTGCCCCTTTCCGGTTGGACACGCGTAATCCTAGGCGGGCTGGCCATGCTCCCACAGAAGACAGGGGCAGGGGTCACGAGTCAGCCAGGCCCCCAGGGGCGCACTGAGGCAGGTCAGCCTCGGCGTGGCAGGCCCGCCCTGGGGACACACAGCCGACCTCGCTTTTCGCCAGTTTGAGTTAGGCCTTCTGGGCTGAAATCGAGCCCTCCGCCTGTACGTCCGGCACACTCACTCCATCCCTGTCTCCCACAGGGTGGCACAGGGACTCGGGCAGACGGGCACTGCGTGGGGACTAAAGCCGGAGCAGCAGGCCGGGGCGGTCAGAGCAGGAAGCAGGCACTGGTAAGCCGGGCGCCTCGGCCTCCTACGCAGGAGGCGGCGCCCCCAGGAAAGAGCGGGGAAGCGAGCACAGAGAAGGGCCTGGCCACGGCGGGCGGGAGCTCGCACGGCAGACGCTGCCCCACGTACCTCTCACGGAGGCGCTGCCTTGGGGTCTCTGCGCTCGCGGGGTGGGGAGGTCTGCAGCATGTGCCCCTTCGAGTCTCTGCTACCCTGTGCGGCCGCGTCTGCCGCTCCCTGTCCCAGACGCACAGCCTCCTTCTGGCTTCTGCTGCCCTTGATGACGCTCACTTTCGGGGCGACAAGAGGCATCCTGTCTTCTGTTTCTTTGGCATGGCGGGAACCGGGACCCCTGCCTCCTCTGGAAACAGCACCGTCTTCCTGACCGGGGGCCGCCACCGGCCCCCCCCCAGTCTCCCGCACTGGCCCCGGCCTCTCGGACCCTCCGGCCGGGTCACCGTCCCCTCCCGAGGCCCAGGTCTCCCGTGGGGGCCTTGAGGCCGGGGCAGAGTCCGCGACAGTCGCTGACTGGTCAGTGCTGGAATTCCTCTCCTTACTTCCACCTGATTTTTTCCGAGGTCGCCCCCTTTTCCTTTTGGCGTCACTTCCTGCATCCTCCATATCCTGCTTTGCTGCTTTACCTGGAGGGTCCTGCGCGCTCGCCTCACTCACCAGGACTTCAGCTGTCCGCTTGACCCCCTTATCGTGGGGCCTGGGGTCAGCACCTACGCCCCCCTCCCTGTTCTCTGTGTCCCGCGGCTGAGTGAGCCCCCCGGGGGGACTTCGCCCGGGGCCGGGGCCGGGGCCGGGCCCAGGTGCAGGCCCGGGGCCGGGGCCGGGGCCCGGCCCAGTCAAAGCAGGAACAGTCGGCAAGATCATGTTGATGATGGGCACAGGCGCCTGGGGGCCGCCAGCCCTGCTGGGCAGAGGCAGCGCGGCGACTTTCAGGGTGCCCGACGACAGCTTGGGGGCCAGGATGGGTGGGGAGACGCGGATCGGGGCTGCGACGGAGCGCGGGGCCCGGGGCAGGAGCAGCGGCAGCCGGGCCACCAGCGCGTTGACCTGCGGGTTACTGGCCGCGGGCGCCGGGCTCTCCGCAGCGCTCCTCTTCCGCTCTCCGCGCGCCGGGGGCCCCGCCCGGGGCTCCAGCTCCCTGGGAGACTGGGACGCAGAGAGAGGGCAGTGAGCGGGAGGGGGCGCTGGCAGAGGCTCGGCGGGCGGCAGGGACACTGGCCCGGCGGCAGGAGCACCCGACGCCCCTCACCTGCCCCCTCACCTGCGCCGGCCTCTCCGGCCTCCTGCGGGGCCCACCCTCCGGGCTCTCCACGCCGTTCTTGGACTTGGACGCCCGCTCCCGAGGGGCATGTTCATCGTCCTCTGCGGAGATGCGGGAAAGGCCACCGTGAGGGGAGCGGGGGGAGGAGGGCGGCGTGCCGGCTGGCGGGGACGCGACGTGGCACGCTGTGGGGCTCTAGGGACCGAAGGCGCCTCCGTTCTGGCCTGGGAGGCGGAGGGGTGCGGGCTCTCGGGCCGAGGCCACCCACCAGCCAGCCCCACGGCCTTGAGCACGTGGGCGTGCGCGGAGCGGGCGGAGATGAGGTGCTGCTGCAGCAGGAAGCGGGCAACCTCCACGATGGAGCTGAAGGAGCGCTTCAGGATGCGCTCGGCCCAGTCGCAGGTCAGGGCGCAGGCCGCCTCCACCAGCTCATCCCGGGGCGCCGGGGTGACTTCCGGGCCCATTTCTGGCTGTGGGGAAGAGCGTGCCCCGTCACACGGCAGAGCAAAGGCCCCTGCCCCCTCGGCCACCGGCACCCACGCGCGGAGACCGGGATGGGGGAGCAGCTGGCAGGTTCTCTTCTGCCTCTGCCCCACCCGTGCAGGGCAGGGGTCCCTGCACCCAGAGGCTGCGTGCACGACGACCGGGGCGCCCAGCACCCCCCGCCGGGGGCCATCGGAGGGGTCGCTTACGCTCTCAGAGCCCTTCAGGTCGAGCCCGGGCAGGGGCGGCATGGACACCAAGGTCTTCCTCCGAATGCCGCTGTAGCAGTACCTGCGTCGGGTTAAGGGCGGCCAACAGGGGTCCCCGAGCCCACCGGGCAACTCAGCGGCCCCACGCCTGCTGGCCACACCCCGAGTCGGCCTCCCCAGCCCTCGGCGCCAGCCTCGCCGGTCAAGGATACTTGGACTGGCCCCGGCCACCGAGCCTGCGGGCCTTGATGTCGGGGAAGATCTCTCTGATGATTTTGCCAAAGTTGGCTGTGCTGAGCGGGCGGCAGCAGGCGAGGCTCTCACAGTACTTCCTGCGTGAGCGGGGGCCGGCGGGAGCCGCTCAGAGGCGGCGGCCATGGGGCCAGGGGGCCCCCGGAGACCACGTTTGGGGAGGCCTTGAGGAAGCAGGCCCGAGGCGGCAGGGCGCACCGGTGACAGGCCGTCCCCCCCCGCCCCCCGCCCACCCACCGGTAGGCGTCGTAGACGCTCTGCTTGGGCAGGCAGGTGTCCGTGTGCTCCTCCAGGTGGTTGCGGATCCACCTGCAGGCGTGCATGTACTCCTCGCTGCTGAGCGCGCTGGGCTCCGAGCTGCCGGACAAGCGAGGGCCGGTGACCGGGACCAGCCGAGCAGTGCGGCCCGCGGGCTCGGCAGCCGCCAGGGCAGCGGCTGGGACCCTCCCCGCGGGCCCTTCCTCAGCATCAGCAGCCAGACGGCTCACCTCCAGCAGCAAACCTACCTTTTCTCCCCGGTGCTGGGCCCCGAGGGGAGCTGCAGGTACAGATACAGCTTATCGTTGTCAGAGAATTTCTGCACATCTTGCTGAGGGAGAGAGGAAGAGGCGCGAGAGTGAATGAGGGCCCGAGGTGGCCCCCGAGGCACACAGGAAACCTAACTGACCTTGACGGTCAGGCTGACAGAGGTGCTCACTGCCTCTGAGGACCCCACAGGAAAACGCGAGCAGAGGGGGTCAGCGCCACCCGAGAGGACCCGAGAAGCGAAGTGAGACACTCCAGGCGCAAGCGGCGGCCAGGGCCTCTGTAGGCTGCGCGCCACTGCCCAGTCAGCCCTGCCCTGGCCCAGACCCCGCCCCCCCCATGATACTCACCAGGATTCCCTCTACTTTGTTCTGCACAGCCTTGCTGCAGAAAGAAGGGGAGAAGTTAGAGGTCACAGAGGGGACCCCGAGCCAGGCTGCTGGGGGAGGAGAGGGCTAGAAGGCTCAGGGGCTGCACGGGGGTGGGGGGACGCAGGTCACCTGCAGAGGAAGTTAGTGCTACAGGGACCAGAGCCAGGCCAGGACTGGAGGTGGTGCGGGTACTTACGAAATGGTACCTCGAAGCCGCTGGAGGAGGGTGGTGGGTTCCCCGGCCTCGGTACTACCTGGGGGGGGCCTTCCCCCAGCCTTCGGGCTCTTAGTATCGGGGTCATCTTCTGCCATCCCGGCATGAGGGCTGGAGGAGAGGGGAGCGAAGATGTAACTTCCCTCCCCGGGCAGGCCCCAGCCCCGCGCTCCTGGGAAGGCCAGGAAGCCTCCGATTTTCTCCGGTGGCCTTTTCCTCAGCACTTGCCCTCTCCAGAAAGCAGCATCAGCCCGCCAGGGCTCGGGCGCAGCACAGCCGGAGGGGCCTTGCCTTCTCCATCCCGCCGGCCCCACCTCGCGGCCTCCCAACCGCGCAAACTGAAGCACCGGACCGGGGTCCGGGCGAGAGCGACGCCGCCTCCACCTCCCACCGCGCTGCGCCCTCCCGCTCGGGGCGGCCGCCCCCGCTCGCAACAAACTTCCCGAGGGGCTGGCGGGGCCGCGCCACCTCGCGCCCGGAGGTCGGAAGGGCCCGCCCCGCCCCGCCCTCCCAGGCCCGGCGGGCGCCGGCCCCGGGCCCCGGCCCCGCGCTCGAGCCGCCTCGGCCGCCCGCCGCCCCTCCCCGCTCGCCGGCCCACGTCACCGCCGCCCCCCGCCCGGCCGGCGCCCCTCGGCGCCCCTCGGCGGCCCGGCGGGCTCCAGGGCTGGGCGGGGAGTGGGGTCGGGCCGCGAGGCACGTGCCCAGCGGCGAGAACGCCGCGGAAAACAGGGCGGCCGCCCCCGGCCCCGCCGGCCCCGCCGGCCCCCACCTCTGCTCGGGCGCCCTCCGACGCCGGCCACGACAGAGCTGAGGGAGAAAGAGAAACTACCTCGCAGCCACCTTCGCTCCAGCCCAGCCCACGGCCCGGGCCCGGCGGCTCGTGCGTTGCTGTATTTTCTTTTTTCTGAGTGGCTGCGGCGGCCGCGATCTGCCCGGATACCCGCGCGGCCCGGGCGCTGATTGGTCGTCGTCGCCGCCCGGCCCGAAGGCGCCCGGCTCGGCCCGGCGGCCGCCAAAGCTGCCTGGCAACAGCCTCTGATTGGCCGGCAGGGGAGGGAAAATCCGAAGTTGGTCTGGTTCGCGCCGAGGGGGAAGTCCGGGTTAGGTTTCGGTTAAGCGGGTCGGTTGGGCGGCCGGCCCCAGGAGCCTCTTAAAGGGGCCGCGGCCGGAGGGCGGAGCCGCCCCGCGGGGCTCGCCGGGCGGGCGCCGAGCTGCCGGGAGGCCCGGGGCGCGCCTGGTTGCGCGCGGGCGCGGGGGGGGCGCTCGCGCGACCCCCGGAGGATGAGGGCCGCGGGCCCCCGCACCCCGCCACACGCGTGCGCGGCGCTCAGACCCGGGCGCGGGCGGGCTGCGGGGCCTCATGCCCGCGGGGCTCCCGCTGCGCCCAGATGGCCGCGCGGCCGCTCCTCCGGCTCTGCGCGGTGCGCGCGGGGTTTTGACTCGCTCCCCCGGGGGTGCTGGTGCCCGCGCCACTTTTTAGGGGTAGAGCGCTTCCGAGAGCAGGCCGTGGATCCTCAACCCTCAGTCAGGGCTTTTCAGTTTTAGGTAAAAATTATGAATCCGGCCTCCCTGGTGACTCAGGGATGAAGTCCCAGCACTATGAAGGCAGCCGTGCAGCACGAGTTCGATCCCCGGCGGGGGAGCTTCCCGCAGGGCGCAGCAGACCTCTCCTGCTCGCCCACTGCCCGCCTCAGCAGTGCATTCAGTGGATCCACCTGTTCTGCTCCCCGCTCTGTCTCTGGTGAACCCTCTCACCCCCTGCACCTCTGGTCTGCACCCAGCTCTTGTATGCATGAATAAATCTTTAAAAATAAATAAATTTTCAAAAATTCTGTAATTAGTTTTGTTAATTCTTTTTTCTTACAATTTAGCTCAATTTTAATAAACTTACCCAAGCACTGTTTTGACCAGGTACTCAGGTCAAGGCAGGAATATCGACCCTGTCCGTTTATCTCCCACACTTGAATTTGAGGGACTGACCCGGTTTCTAATAGCCTGACTCCTGCGCTGCTTGTTCACACAGTCCATTAGCGGGTGGAATGTTGTCTGTTACATTCATTGGTTTGTGAGTGTTTTCTGGAAAACTGCGGAAGCTGTGAAGACTGACTTCCGGCTGCCGTCACATGCACCCAAGCACCGATAACACACAGAATTACCACAAGAGCGAACTCACACGCGTGTGCCCCAGACCCCTTTTTTATTGCTTGTGTTGCTCAGTCCTCCTTAGATCAAAGATAAGAATCTCCACGTCAACATTCAGCTGTCAAGGGAGAGTAACACCGGGCACACACACAGCGCAAAGGAAAGTGTCAGCTCTACCGGCGCAAAGCAGTCGCTTTGGTGGTTGGACACAGGCGACCTTAGGGCTGCACTGGCCTCGGTCTGGGTCTCCCAGGCAAAAGTAATACCAACGTAACTTTGACCCACGCACACACGAAGTATCAGTATGTCCTTTGGGAAACTAAGAACGTAAAATTTCCAAAATACCCAAATTTGCATGCAGGACTTTGAGGAGTGGGGAACTTGTCCTAAGCTACGGGGCTGCATTTCTACAGCCATAAATCATGGAGGTGACGAGGTCTCACATGAACCCTGGGGGCAAGCAGGAAAGCTTGTTGTGCCAATCAGCTCCGGGCCCAGCAGCCCATGGCTTTTATTCTCTGAGTGCTTATACCAAAAATTATATTACGGGGCCTCCCTGGCAGTGCAAGGGGTTAAGTCTCAGCACTGTGAAGCTATCAGCCTCTGTTGCCTGAGTTCAATCCCGGCCAAGGAGCTGACACAGGGCGCAGCAGACCTCTCCTGTCTCCCCGCTGCTCCCCTCAGCAGTGGATTTCAGTGGATCCTCCTGTTCTGCTCCCCACTCTGTCTCTGGTGGATCCTCTCACTCCCCGCACCTCTGGCCTGCACCCCAGTTCTTGCATGAGTAAATAAATAAATCTCTAAGAAAATAAAAGTAGCCATTCTGTATACTGGAAAGATTCTTAAGAATGGTTTTGGGGCCTCCCCGGTGGCGCAGCGGTTGAGCGCTGCGCTGTGGAGCTGTCGGCAGTGGCGACGCGAGTTCAACGCCCGGCCGGGGAGAATCCCGCATGGTGTGGCAGACCTCTGCTGCCTCACCCACTGCTCCCCTCAGCAGTGTACTTCTGATCTGCCTGTTCTGCTCCCCACTCTGTCTCTGGTGAACCCTCTCGCCGCCCCACGCCTCTGGCCTGTACCCCAGCTTGTATGTATAAATAAAATAAAATCTTTAAAAAAAAAAAAGTTTAAAAAAATTAAAAAAAAAAAAAAGAATGGTTTTTAAGGTAAGAGGAAAGGAAAAGCATCCACTATCCCTTCCAGAATCTACACAGGTCACAGATGTTCTCTGCACTCAAACCGAGGCAGCTGTAATCCGGTGACGGAGGCGACAGTGAGATGGACTGTGCCGGACACAGCGGGGCTCGGCTCAGCCCACACCAAAGTTGTTGCATTTGGGAAGAAAATGCACAAAAACTAAACAGAAATTTTGAGCTCTTTCACGTGAAGGTAAATATATACTTTTAAATATTTATTTATTTATACATACAAGCTGGGGTACAGGCCAGAGGCATGGGGGGGCGAGAGGGTTCACCAGAGACAGAGTAGGGAGCAGAACAGGCAGATCATGAATACACTGCTGAGGGGAGCAGCGGGCGAGGCAGGAGAGGTCTGCTGCACCATGTGGGATTCTCCCCGCTGGGCGTCAAACTCGCATCGCTGCTGCCGACAGCTCCACAGCACAGCGCTCAACCGCTGTGCCACCGGGGAGGCCCTGAAGGTAAATCTTAAAGCTATTCCATTCACCGGTATGCTAATTTAGTACCCAATTCTATTTATCTAAAACACACGGCAAACAAGCGTCTGCTCTCGCCAGGGGTCAGTGCCCCACATTTCAGGGTTTGGAAAGGCAGGAGAAGATCCCCCCTGAACTGCAACTCAGCAGGAGTTTCTCTGCAGTTAACGTCAGCAAAGTCCGTACAAAATTGTCGTTAACATGATTGTCTTTGGTAAGTCACAGGGAGACACCTTCAAAAGTGCATTTTGTTAGTTTCTGTGCTAAAATGTAGAAAAACTGAACTATATAAATAATGAGAAGTTACAAATTCCTTGATTTTCTTACCTCCGTTTTGAGGCTGGACTCGTCTCTTCCAACTTGGGTTAAAGATGGGACTGAGAGAAAGAGGCCAGTTTTGTTAATTTTTAAAAATGATTCCTGCTCATGAAAGACCGTGCTTTCTAAATGTCGCCACGCGTCTGGCGCCACGCGTCTGGCCCCACGCGCTATTCCAGAAGCTCGCCACTTCCCGTCACTAGGGAGTCTCTTTCTGGTCCCTTGACCCGGGGGGGGGGGTCCTCTGTGACTGCCCAGGAGTAGACTGCAGGAGACAGGCGATTCCAAGGCTAGATCCCAGCAGGTGACAGCTTCTTCTTCATGCTTTCTCAGCACATTTACCTGGGGCCCAGCCACGGGGCGGCCACACGGAAAGGTCAAACCTGCAGATCACAGATGTGTGAGCAAGAGTGACGTGGCCATCACTCCGAGTCACGAAGACTTGGGGTGGTCTGTTGCATGGTGGTGGGTGAACAGTAAGCATTTCCATCTTCAGCTTAGTTCGGACAGTACCCGCCAACCCAGTGAGGCTCCTTCTCCCGCGCTGCTGTGTTCTGGTAAAGCTCACGTCCATGTCCGTGTTTATGCACATCCACCGGAGCAGAGGTCTTCGTTGAACTTCTTTCAGACAAGGACGATACAACGCAACCACACGGGCTCTGCAGCCAGCCCTCCCGTTCCCCAATATGCAGGCGCCCTTCCGCGGCGTGCGGCTCAGGGCCGAGAGCCAGCTGGCCTCAAGGCCAGTAAGTTGGGGAAGGCAGCCCGCCAGGGTGGCCGGGGAGACTTGGAATGTGGAGCCGAACACCCACACACGGGCCATGCACGAAGGGGGTCCTGAAAGGAGAGCAAGGACTGGACTTGCCCTTAGAGCCTGGCCGGCACAGCGAGCGGGAGGCTGGCTTTTGCGCCAAGTAACTAGCCGGGTGGACATCGCCCAGTGCCCTCTTGTGGCCTTTGTCCTGTGGACGGGGCCACAGACCCTCTGAGGGTGTCCCAGGCTCAGCACTCTCTCTGGAACCATCCGATGGCCTCCTGGGAGCACCTGTGGAACTGGCCATGGTGCTGGCAGGAGATCCGGACAAGCCAGACCTCGCACAGGCTGCCCCGGCTTTGCATTCTTGCCGGTCCAGCGTGGTGCTGGGCGGGGTCTTCGCGAACTCAAGGCAGAGGGAGGGGCCGAGGGGTCAGGGAAGGCTGCGTCACCCAGAGCTGGGCGGCCGGGCCATTCATGATAGGGAGGCCTCTCTTGGTTTTGGGGTGCCTGTTCCAGCAGCGTGGGGTCAGACATAGTGAGAGGAGGCCGGGATCAGGGTAAAAGTGAAGAGGATTTTCTAGGTTTTTGAGAAAATCTCCAGCATGCCAAAGGGGACGGAGACCCATGTACACGCCCGGTATCTTGACTCACGGATTCTCAGCATCTGGTCAATCTTGTTTCCGCTGCGACTCTGCCACGCCAACGCACCATCCGTTTGGGTTGTCTGTGTTGTCTTTTTCTTTTTAAAGATTTATTTATTTATACATACAAGCTGGGGTACAGGCCAGAGGCGTGGGGTGGCGAGAGGGTTCACCAGAGACAAAGCAGGGAGCAGAACAGGCAGATCAGAAATCCACTGCTGAGGGGAGCAGCGGGCGAGGCAGGAGAGGTCTGCCCCGCCATGTGGGAATCTCCCTGGCTGGGTGTCGAACTCGCATCTTAAGCTGCCGACAGCTCCACAGCGCAGCGCTCAACCGCTGCGCCACCAGGGAGGCCCGTGTTGTCTTTTTCGTCCACTCTTTTGGTTTAAGTTCACCAATACAGGACGCCCCTTGGAAGCCTGGGGCCCCCCCAGTCCGAGACCAAGGAGGCTGCTGCTCACAGCCCTGCCCCTGGGTCCTGGAAGAGGAGCGTGGGCAGCTGGTGGGCGGCGGAACCTAGTTCATGCCTTTCTAGCGCTGAGCAGTGGCCCATTATGTGGGTACAGCACAGATGATGACCCATTCATCGCCCAAAGACATATGGGCTCTTTCCAGCTGGGGGTGACTCTGCTCACAGCTACAATGAACAACTGTGTGCAGATTTTCACGTGACCCTACATTTTCAATTCTCTGAGTTAAAGAAAAGCCCAAGAGTTCAGTGACGGGGCCAGACGATGACCGCATGTTTAGTCTTTGGAAGAAACCACCGACCTGTTTTCCAGAGTGGCCATGATGCCATCTTGACCTTCCCCCCGCGAGGCTGGCAGGCGGCCCCTCCTGTCCCTGCCAGTGCGTCGTGGCAACCAGTGCTTCCGTGATCGTCTGCCGTGGCCCTCTGACAGGTGTGTGCCACGTCACGTGGTTCAGCCTGCATCTGCCCGACGACTGCTGCCGCTGACCAGCTTTTCTGTCTCGTTTTCTGCCCGTGTGTCCTCTTCGGTGAAATGTCCCTTGTCCATTTTCTAATCAGCATTTTTGGTTTTTTTAGTTGAGTTGTTCATGAACTCAAATACAAGCGCTTTGTCGTGAACATATAACCCCGAGTCTCCAACCGTTTTCTTGCTTTCTGCCAGGACAAGCGCTCGAGGATCATCTTGTTGGATGGGATTTACGGAAAGGATGGAGAGCTATATATGCTATGTAGTCCATTCTTTTTCCAAAGAAATTTGATCATTGAAAAGGACAAGGAAGAAACCAGGAGAGAAGCTTCTGGTAAGACCCAGTGAATCCCAAGGCTCCCTATAATTCCTAATTAATCCCAAGCACCTGCTTTATATTCCTGTCTTCACTGAAGCCCTACTATGCGCCACAAGTCCAGCTGGGTGCTGGGGCTCAGCAGGTTGCTGCAAGCTGATGGGTGTGTTTTCACGATGAGGTTACGCGCGGAGGCCCTGACCCCAAAGGATGGGAAGTGGCTTTCCTGAGGCTGTGATCGCCTGGCAGGGTGAGGTGGCGGGAGGGACTGAGGACTCGTGTGCACAAAGACCGCCAAGGGGAAGAGAGCGAGATACGTTCTTCGGGTGGCCGGGTCAGAGTGGGGTTCTGAAACAGTGCCAGGGACCCCCACAAACACACCTCTGCAGAGGCTGAAGAGAAGGAAGGCTAGCACCGAGCGTTGCTCAGTATTGTCTTAGGTAGAGAATAAAGAAGTTGATAGAGTGACTGCTTGGCGGCCTTTTGGTTCCTGAAAGTTCCATCTCGTTCTTTTCAGAAAGAACTAGAGCCCCAGCACGGAGGAAGGACACGTCTCTCACTTGGCATGTTCTGAGCCGTGAGGCAGGCGGCAGCCCGGTTTGGGCTGGACCGTGCCGTGCCCACCCCTCGGGCGCGGGCACGAGTCTGTCTGACAGCTAGGAGGGGTCGCGGGGGGTGCCCGCGGCGCCTGCCCAGCAGGGCAGACTGTGCCTCCACGCCAGGGCCCAGGGCGCCTCCTGGGTGAGAGGGCATCGCATTCTGGGGCTGGCGGGCGAGCGCTCAGGGTCACCCCACGGGGTTTAGGACAAGCCTGGAGACATCAGCCGACGTCCTCCGCCTGCTCACCGCGGCACCAGCACCGCAGAATCCAGGGCCGGCATCGCCGTGCGTAGCGACCACAGGCGTGAACTAGTCACTCCAGCCCCCCTCGGAGGGTTACGTCTTTAGGACATTCCTGTGCGAGAGACCGGGGGCCGGCAGAGGGGCGCAGGGGTGCCCCTCAGGACAAGCTGGTCGGAGGGGTGGGTTCATCGGTTTATTTTTTGGTGAAGTGATTCCAGAGCTCGTGTACAAGCAGCGGAGAGCGGCCCGTGACAGCTGTGACAGCACTGGTGGGTGGGGACTCTGCTAAGGGTGCCCCACCCCCTCAGGTGGGCGTTTGCAGGACAAGGGCCGAGGTTGGGCGGTGCCAGGAGGGAAGCAAACGGTCCCTGCAGGAGTGAGGGCTCGGGCTGGGGCTCGGGCCCGGAGCGGGGCCTCGGGGCCCTTCAGAGCCAGATGTCCGAGCTGCAGTCACCCCCAGGGTAGCGGAGCTCGTGGGCCAGGGCAGGGCCCATGGGCTCCTTCCCGAAGTCCACCAGGAAGTTGGGGTTCAACTTCAGCCCTCCGTTCACTGTGTCCACATCGATCTGCAGCATCACTGAGCCTTCCCTGGTGGGGGTGGGAGGGTGAGGGCGCGCCCGGAGCGGCTCCTGCCCCGGGGCGTGTGCAGGGTGGGTTCCGGGCAGGGGGCAGTCTGCCTGCGGTGGCGGGCGGGGTGCCCGAGGGGCCCTCAGAGGGTGCGGCTGCCTGCTGCTCACCTGATGAGATCCGGGTAAAACTGCTTGTCCCAGGCGCTGTACAGCGACGTGGTGACGTAGAGCCGCTTGCCGTCCAGGCTGAGCTGGATCATCTGGGGGCCTCCAGCCACCCGCTTCCCCTTGGGAAAGCCGGGGTCAGAGCCGGGGACACGGGTCCCAGGAGGGGTCACGCACCTCCGCACCCACCCCTGGAGGCGTCAGACTCTGCCTGGCTCCCCAACTCTCCGCATGGCTCTGGGGGTCCTC
Source organism: Scalopus aquaticus (assembly GCA_004024925.1). Classification (NCBI taxonomy): domain Eukaryota; kingdom Metazoa; phylum Chordata; class Mammalia; order Eulipotyphla; family Talpidae; genus Scalopus; species Scalopus aquaticus. The sequence continues at coordinate 412 of PVIJ01009012.1, read as the reverse complement.
ACCTTGACCACCAGGGGTTCCGGCTGGCATTTTAGCTCCTGGTCCTCCAGCACTTGCACGGGGCCTCCCCTAGTAATGCTGCCCCCGATAAACAGCTGGATGGGAGGTGTAGAGCGGGGTGGGGTGGGGTGGGGAGGACAGCAGTGGGAGGTGAGGGCATTGCAGGCAGAGCAGCTGCTTCAGTAAGGAGCCCTCCGCGTCCTCATGTGCCCCCTGCACCACCCATCACCCCCATCCTTGCTTTTCCTGCACCTCCCTTCTCACCCGAGTTGCTTCATACTTCCCCCTCCTCCCAGACTCTCTTCTCCCTCCTCCCCAGACTCGCTCTCCCTCCTCCCCAGACTCACTTTCCCTCTCCTCCAGACTCTTCTCCTTCCTCCCCAGACTCTCTTCTCCCTCGTCTCCAGACTCT